>PVJH01004715.1:0-103668 GCA_004026705.1 Nesogale talazaci | reverse complement strand
CCCAAACCAAACTCCACTTACTGCCATCTAGGTAAGGCTGACTCACAGTGACCACCTGCAGGGTTCTGAGACTCTATTTACAGGAGTAGAAAATCTGCTCTTTCTTCTGATATGCTGTTGGGGCTTTCAAACTGCTGCTCAGGAGGGTAACAGCCCAGCTGGTAAGCACTACTTCCCTAGGGCACCTGAGGGAAGAAGCTTGAGCTACAAACAAAGAACTTCCTGACCCGGTGTTGAATGATAACTCTCCGGAAAGAGAGCTGAAACATGGGCAGTGGCTTGGTTATGGAGGTCATCCCTCACAGAGGCCAAATTGCCTGATCGTTACAGCCTTTTCCTTCCCGAATTCAACCTGGTTGGAGGAGTGCAGCACCTGTGGAGTCCCCAAGTCTCTACTGCTGAAGCTTTTGTTCAGTGGAGTCACCTAGTGACTGCTGGCTCCACTAACCAGTCCCTTTTAGGAACAGTTGTTCTGTTCTCAAACACACTGAATGGAAGGATCTTCATTGACTCCCACCCATTTATTTCCCAGTCATCAAACAGTGGGTATTTGCATCAGGAAGCCTTCTATATAAGTCACCTGGGTGTCTTCCATTGGATGTCTTGTGCCCTCCTCTAGAGTTTGGGAATTTTCACAGTGTACACATTAAATGGGAAAATTGAAGATTATTTAGATTTTTTTTTTATCTCCCTAGGGTGGAAGTGACACACATCACCTCTACTTGTATTCCACTGGTATGGTAGTTACATAATTTCATGTCAACTCGAAGATATGAAAGTGTTGAAGTGGAGTCTAGTTTGTCAGTCAAGTCACATCCCACATGGTATCTCCTACTGGGAGTAGCCTTCTCTTAAGGAGGACTGTGGGAACTTGCTCTCTCTCTCTTTCTCTCTCTATGCTTCATCTTCCTTTTGGCGAGTCACCCAGCTGAGACCTGTAGAGCCTTGTGATGCTTCCACCACCATTGGATCCACCAGACTCTGCCCCCACTGGCCTATTATCTTACTGCACTAGCTGCGTGTGTCTGAAGAGGGATTTATGGGTTAGTATCAGAATTAAGGACTTGATCTGAACTGGGCTGGGATGATTTTCTGATCCCCAATTACTCCTTGATATGAAACTCTTTCTTACACATATATGAGTATCAATGACTGTGTTCCTCTAATCAATCTGGCTTAACACACCTGGGGAACTCAGTCCTATGGTTCCATCTAGGTGCACAGGTAAAAGCATGCATTCTTTTACTCTCGTTGTTAAGTGCTGTCAAGTTTGCTCCTATCTCATGATAAACCCAGCACAAAAGAAGGAGCTAGTGCTTGGTCATGCCTCATCACATGGTAAGTTGTGAACAGGGCCACTTCAATACGTAGGGTTTTCATTGGCTGGTTTTTCATCGACAGGCCTCTGTCCAAAGTCCATATTGATCTCCTTGCTCGGCTGAAACCTGCTCAGTGTCACAGCCACGTTCAAGCCTCAACTGTGAAATGGGCAGTCACTGTGGAGGAGGCCCGTTAAATTAGCTAGGTAACAAACCTGGATCTTCTACATGGAAAGTGATAATTCTATAATTCAATCGCCACTCTCCTCTGATCCCTGTCAACCCTCGCAGGAGTTCTCCTCTAAACACATGCCTTGTGGAGGACAGGTAGCTCTGTGCGCCAATAAGAGATCACGCTGTTTATCCCTGTCTTCCCTCTGGCCATGTCCCACTGAGAAAATATATACTATAACTCTGTAAATTTTGCTCATACACAAAGACTATTATCCATGTCAGATGTTATTTTTGAGAAATTGTTCAAATTGACAAATACTACAAATAGTCAAGGGAAGAAATAGAAATAAAAAGAAATCAAATCCAAATGTGTCACAGAGCCCAGGCACGGTGACCCTTAAAGTCTGACAACTGAACACAGCTCTCGTTCGAGGATCCACAAAGTCGACCTATTCTTCCTGAAGTCAGACAGTCAGAAGGAAACGGAGCCCGGAGACAGACTCAGATCATCTGGAGGCTCCTTGCCGATGGAATCTTACTTTTTTGAACCTTGTTATACCACTTTGCCTTTAGAGACTTTAAACAGAACTCTGCACTGGAATGTTTAGTAGATCGGGTTACTGTCTCCATTCCCCATTCTGTTTTAGAATTATACATCCACACTCTCTGCTGTGGGACTTTTCAATTCATCCTCTAAGAGATGGAGTCTGTGTCTTTAGCCTAGTGCCCTGATGGTCAGTTTGATCTCCTACTAACTGTCATCCCTGAAATGTGGGTGGAAACAACAACAGGGCATATCCTGGGAGAGGCTATTTCACTCACACCCTCGAACTCTTATGATTCCTATGAGAAGATACTCCTGGTAACAATAGCCACACTGGGCCCTTTGGTGTGACATACGGAACAGACTGAACCCAGCCCCAAATTTGGAACCAAGCCTAGATAACACACAGTACAGAACAGAGCAATCCAAGGGTCCGAGAGTGTGAAATGCAAATGCTTGTCATACTACACCCCTGAAATTGGGGATGGTTTGTTAGACAGTCATGTTGTGACCAAAGCTGACTAATTCTGACATTTCGTCATGTGGAACAACTGCAACCATTTATACTTGTGAACAACTACTATGAGTATTTTTGCTTTTGGTTCTGTGTAACCGAACAATGCTTGACAGTTCACCTATGTCCAATGCCCTGGCTGTTAGTTGCTGCAGAGTTGTGCTGGCTGATGGTGACCTCCTAGGTGCAGAGTAGAACTGGCTCTGTAGAAAAGTGACCAGATGCCCCACTTTTGTTGGGACAGTCCCAATTTCCTGCTTCCCGTGGCATTTTAAAAAGTCCTGATTTTTGGAAAGAATTCATGACAAGCTAGGGAACAGTGGGAGAACAGGAAGGGGTGACCCACCGAATCAGTGGTGTCCCGCATTAACAATGTTAAAATCTGGTCACTTTACAGGGGGTTCAGTATCATGACCTTTCAGAAGCAGACTACTGAGCCAATCTACCTAGGTACATCTGTGTGAAGGTTTGAACTACCAACCTCTGTGCTAGCAGTTGAGTGTTTAACCACGTGTTCCACAACAGCTGGTGAAATGGAAGTCTTTCTAATATATAATTTTAAAAAATGACCATTGAGCATTAGAAAACTGGACATTCCCTTGAACAAATAAACCATCACATTTATTATTAAAGTTTATAAACTTAAAAGTATCAAAACAAACAATAAAGTCCTGTGGTGCAAGAATTAGAGTTTGCCTGGCTACCTCTGCTGTCCACTCTGAAAAGGATCATCATAGAAGATCCTGGATAGAGTGGGAGAAAAAAGAGGAACAAAATTCAAAGAGATAAAAAGACCAGGCTTACCAACCTGATGCAGGAACGTCATTCTGGCTGGAACAGAGCTCACTCCCCAGCCTCCACATTTTGCAAATAGCAGACAGGATTATAAGGCGCGCAATAACATCAGGGTGGTGCATGCTTCTTAGAACTATGAACCATAAAGGACCAAACAGGCAGCATTTGCTCAAGGATGCAGGCAGCATTTGCTCAAGGAAGAAGCTTCCAGCAGGAGGGGAAAGGGAGGAAAGATCGATGGAAGCAGTAGGCAAGGGAAGGAAGTGGGAAGAATGCTGTGTCATGATGGGCATTGCAATTAAAACCACGAACAAAATGCATACGAATTGTTCACTCTCTGTAAATATGTCTTCAAATCACAACAACAAGTTAAAGCAAACCCAAACAAATAGGGTCCAGGGTTCTATTGTGACACACGTGGGGGCACTATAAATGAGAAAACAAAAATGGAAAAGACAAACACCAACATAAGCCCCCATTAAAGATTTTGTTTTAAAATACCATTTGTTGTGTCCTGCCTAGTCAATTGTGACTCATAGTGACCACTTGGACAGAGCAGACTGCCCCAGGGGGTTTCTGAGACTATTGCTCTTTACAGGAGTGGCAACTGTTCTCTTTCTCCCTGGAGAAGCTAGTAGTTTTCAACTGGTGACCTTGCAGTTGGCATCTCAATGTGTTACCAATCCACCACCCAGGTTTCTTTCAATACTAACAGATCAGTCAACACTTGGGTTAAAAACTACTTATCAAATCAGGACTCAAGTAGAAAGGGCTCAAGTAGAAAGCAATTGTTTTGAGAATGATGATGGCAACACATAGGCAAAGGTGCTGGACACAAGGGATGGATGTCTGGGTTGTGATCAGAGTTATACAAGCCCCCAATACAATTATTTTTTTAAAAGACAAAAATGATTTATCTTCCTCAGTCTGGACATTTTGTGCATTTCTGATATCATTATGATGCATTCAATGCTTGTTCTACATTCTGTCCACTTCTCTTTTGCAAGTCATTTGAAACACTAAATAAATGAAACTAGGCAAGTGAAAAACTGGAAAATACATATCTAAAGTTTCTTTTTAAAAAACCCTGATATTATCCCAAAAAGGCAGTATGCATGACAGACAAAGACTCAGAGAGAGAATCAAAATGATTAATTAAAGAGACCATAGAAAGTAATAGGAAATGATTTTGTTGGTCTTCTAGGAAAAAAAATGAAGTTATTTTTTAAACATGCTTTAAGAAACAGATACATTATTAACAACAGCCTCAAAGAAAGCAGGGGAGAAGCCATCGTGGTAGAAATGACTTCTCTGATTTAGCTACGCAGAGAGAAAATCTGGTCCAAAATTAATTGGCTACTGTTTGGACAAAACAAGACACATATTGTGTTGCAATTCTGTGAGATGATTCCCAATAGACAGTGTATTTCCAGAAAAACTGGAGAAAATGTGTTATGGAAAGATTATATAGTGACATAAATCACTCGCCGGTGTTTTCAGGAGTGTGATACACAGATTGGTATGTATCAGTCCTGAGCTCCTCCTCTTACCCCCTGCCAGGCACTCCTCCAATGTTCCCTTTTCTCCTGTTCTGATCACATCAATGTCCTGGAAATTCTGGCAGCCCTCCTTGGCCAGCTGCTGCTTCTGACCTGGATGTTCCCAGCCTTTTCCGAGGTCATGGGACATGCTGTATCCTGGGATTCCTCTCAAAGAAGCTGGGGAGGACTTCAAAATGATGCATTTCTACTGTCCCCAGGATCATTATATCAATCCCTGGCTGCTGGGCACAATTGACACACATAGGCTTTGACTCACAGCTTTGTGGTAGAGGCTTAATATGTTTGCATTCAGTGCCCTCCTTAGCTTATCAATTCATTACACCACTCAGTTTCTTATTCCCCCAAATGCCCACGGAATACACATTAACATTTCATTTTCTAGGAGGCAAAACTATAGACAGAATTCTGAGTTTGAAGTAAGATATAATGTGCGCAAATGATTTACCTGTGAACTCCAGAAAGAGAAAGTGCTTCCAAAATGAGGAATTGACACATTCATGTTTCAGCTTCTTTAAGTTTCCTCTTCAGCCTTGCCATAAGCTTGCCTACTAGCTAGTGTCCTCTTGGTAGTGGTACTTGCTTGACTTTGTCGATTATCTTTGTTGACTCCTCTGAACCAACATCTTGAGGTTAGTGAGAGTCTGCCTGAAGAAACACTGTGTCCTTCATTGTTTTAATTGCTGTTGAGCTGACTCCTACCCATGGCAATGCCATATATGTAGACTTGAACTGCTCCATATGGCTCTCAAGACTGTGACTTTCTGAAAATTGATTGCTAAGCCATTATAAGGAGGTGCCACCGGATAGGGTCAAATGACTAACTTTTCAGCTAGTAGTGGGTATGTTTAACCATTTGCACCACCATTCCTAGGCACCCCCCAAATGTCACCATGGGAACACGGTGAACAGTCAATCACTAGGTTCTGACAAAGCGATATTGGGGTGAGGGGGGCCTGATGACAAAGAGAGTTGATAAAGGGCACTACAAGGAGAGCTTGCTTGCCCCATGAGATACCAGTGGCAGACTCAGGCTCCCTGCCCTCTTACCTTCCCCTCTCTTCTTTCTGTGATGTAAAGGGGGGGAAGACTGGGCAGCACACCCAAGCTGATCAGAAGCACCCAAGCAAAGAAAACAAATTGGGAGCAAGGAGGGAGAGTGGGTGTACAACAGGGAAGATTTTCATTGGTTAAAAAGGAGGCCTTTTCAACTTTTGGCACAGACTCAAACCTGGAAACCTAGTGAGGTTTGCCCATCACTAAGGATCACATAATGATATGTTCCCAGAGGAGGGACTGGGAAGGGCTATTAAAATACCACAGCTCTGGGGCTCAATGTGAGAGGAGCTTTTAGAAACGTGGTCCCTGTCAGGTTTCCCTTGAGAGGCAAAGGAAAAAAAATGACAGTAGTTGGCTCCTGCGAGCTAAAGTGTTGGGAAAACCAGTGAGGGAGGTTTTCCTTCCCAGCTCAGTGTTTGGAAATGCCTACATTCTCGTTGTATATTTTAAACGTGGTGATGGGCCAACTTGTTATGTGTGCTGGCTGTCTCGCTGGGTGACTGGCAGGCAGCCGGCAGTGAGTGGAAAAGAAACCATTTGTGGGGTATGTGGTAGCCAAAGTAGCCAGCACCAGGTTTTGTGATGGCTTCAGTCAAAATAGTCATTTGAAAAGGTGTTGGTGACTCTGCACTTCCTTATAGGGAGATATGACTCTCCGATGGAATAGATGTGGGTCTTTGGGTGTCTCAACTGATTGGGGCAATCAATGAAAAGTCATCATTTGACCATAGTCCTATGGTTGTACATAATAGGCCTAGTAAAAGTGTCTTGTTTCTTAAAATCAGTTCTATTGAGGTATAATGGTAATAAAAATCACCTATTTTAAGCATAGAATTAATGGAATTCTGATACATTTATAACTCCGAAGCATAACTAAATGACATAGAGTATTTCTATCACCTCAAAATATTTCCTCATGATTTTTTAAGAGAAACTTTGTTGCCATGAATTGAATGAAAGTCTACCATGTAGCTCAGCTTTCTGTTACACAATTCTTAGCCATTTTGCTTCCTGTCATCTGGTTGCAATCCCTGTAATGCAACATCATCATTCCACTTTTTCCCTGTGTCTCCCATCCTTGTTCCTTGTTTTCTCCAGCCTTCCAAAACCCACCCCTGGTTAAATGCTGACCCCTTGACCCAGTGGGCGACAGTTCCAATGTGTTATTGTTCCCCCCATAGATTTATCTTCTTCGACGAAAATCTGAGTCGTCAGGGTGAGTTCATGTTTCCTGCCTAGAGGGTGACTCAATGTAATGGCCTTGGGTGTTCCACCTGTTTCTAACTGGCCAGTAAACCTGGTCTTTTGTATAATTTTGAGGTTTGCTCAATACTTTCTCCCAGTCTATCCAGGTCCTTGTAATGTGACTGTTTTAGAACAGCTAGTAATTCTTCTGGATTAAAAGCCATGAAGGCTGAGGCTTGTGTGATACATCAGTGCACTGGCCTAGTTATTTCCACGCATCTTCCAGTCCTCCTTTCACTTTCTCCCCAGACAGAGAGAGATCAGCAGTTACATTTTAGGTGGCTGCTCACAAAGACCACATCTGGTATCCCCAAACAAGACGTAGAGCATTGTTTTCATGAACCCTTATTAGGCCTTGGGAAGTCAGTATTTTCTTCCAGCTATGATCCTGGGAAACTACTGTCGTACACTCTGTCACTGTACATTAGTTTTGCCTGTTCTAGAATGCCATATAACATATGTTCTTCTGTACTTGGCCATTTGTGTTTTGCATAATGTTTGTGACCTTCACTCATGTTGTGGGTATCGTACACAAAGCCATTGAGTCAACTCAAACTTATATCTGCAGTTTTTTGAGGCTTTAAGTCCATTTTTTCAAAATTTGATTGGTACTTGATCCACATACCACATAATTCAATATTTTAATCATATCAAAAAAGTCATAAAATCATAACCATAATCTATTTTGGAATATCTTCTACGTAGTTCCCCACTCCCCCCATGGTTAAGTTGTTCTTAAAATGAGTTGTGTGATCACCATTAGTTCTATTGCTCCTTCCACCCTCCCCCATACATTGTTTGCTCCCCTAACCTCCTTACCCTCCATCACTCCCTTGCTGCCTCCCTTATTAACCCTTGAAACAAGTCTTATCTCTATGCATTTAGTCCTTCTGCCCTTCACAAACTGAAAAGCAAAGCAGAAACAATAAAAAACAAAAACAAAATAGCATGGCAATAATAAAATAACTATAATACAGAGATAAAAATGAAAATGAGTCAGAGAAACAGAACATCATGAATATTTAAAAGGCCAGGGAGGAAATGTTTTTCATGGGTTAAGTTATTTGTACTGAAAACAATTTCAGGATGGGTCATTAAGGAAGTCAGCTCACCAGTTTTCCAGTTTGATCTAGCATAATCATGATTACACTGGTCTCTAACTGATAGTAAAGCTGTTTGAGTCCCCTGTCTGTGGCTAGAGGCTCTGCAGAAACTAAACACAATCTACATACGAGCACACAGGACACACATAGATAAAGCAAAAAGACAGTAACAAACACATGCAAATCAACAATTTCACTGAATGTTAATGGTCTAAATGGACCAGTAAAGAGATAGAGGATAACAGAATGGACTAGAAAACAAAATCCATCAATATGCTGCCTATAAGAAATACACCTCAAAACCAAAGACACCAACAGATTAGAAACTGGAGGCTAGGAAAAAAACATATGAAGCAAACACAAACCAAAAGAGAGCAGGAGTAGCAATATGAATCTCCGAGAAGATAGACTTCAAGACAAACAAAGTAATAAGAGATACGAATGGACAATATGTGATGATAATGGCTCAAGAACCCATAACTATAATAAACACATATGCACCAAGTGAAAGACTCCCTAATATGTCAATCAAATCCTCATAGAATCAAAAAAGAATGTAGGCACATCTGCAGTTTAGTACGCAACTCTCAAGAAAAGATAGAACCTCAATAGAAAAAGTTGAGAAAGGCACAAAAAAATCACAACAACACAATCAATAAAAACAACCTCATAGACATATTTAGAATAGTTCATCCACCAGAACAGCAGTATACATTCTTCTCCATTGCACATGGAACATTCTCAAGCATGGGCTACATACGAATCCATAAATCATGCATCAACAAATTAAAAAACTTGAGATGCTACAACCAATCTTCTCAGATCACAAGGCTAAAAAACTAGAAATCAATAATAAACCAAGCAGAAACATAAGGACAAACACAAGAAGGTGAAAAACATGTGTTAGTCCGGGTAGACTAGAGGAACAAATTCATAGACATGCATATGGATATAAGGGAAAGGTATATACAAGAGGAATGTGACGTTGAAGAAACATCCCAGCCCTGTCCAGTTCAGACATAAGTCCAATATTAACCTATATACCTGATATCAATCTATAAAGTTTCCTTCCGACTCACAAAGTTACAGGCCAGTGGGTGTAGAGTCCCAAACCCGCCAGGAGTCTCCCCATGGCTCCTCGCTTCCAGGGGTCAGGGTCCATCAACAGTATCCAGTGGTGGTAGAAGCAACTCAGTGCTGACAGTGATCTCCATGTAGCTTCTCCAGGGGTCTGGTTCCATCAGGGTAAGCCCGTGTGACTTCTCCTCCGGCTCCTCCAACTCCTCGGACGTTGCCATCTTGTCTTGTCCATAGTTTGTTGTCTCTGAGACTGACTCCTATCCATGAGGGAAATATTGTGAAATTTCCCTGAAGTCTCAGGGGAGAGCCATGCCCACACCGAGGCCTCATTGACTACGCAATGGCTATCTTCAGATTAACAGGCTAGATCCACCCCTACATCTCAATCATGAAATTAACATAAGCACATGACCTCCACACAACATAATAGTCAAAAATGCCTGGGTAATAAAATAATGAAGGAAATTAAAAAATTCCTTGGAACAAATGAAAATAATAACATAACCTATCAAAACCTCTAGGACACAGTGAAAACAGTAATCAGAGCCCAATTTATAGCTATCAACACATACATGAAAAAAGGGAGGAGAAATCTAAAATGAAAACCCTCCCATAACCCTACAGTAACTGGAACAAAGAAAACAAAATAATCCCTTTAGTAAAGGAAGGAAAGAAATCATAAGGATCAAAGCCGAAAAACTATGTGGAAAACAATGGAAAAAATCAACAAGATAAGAAGTTAGTTCTTTCAAAAGATTAACAAACAAGTCTGCAAGTTTTTAGGGAAGCAAATATTCTCAACTTGCCTGTGGAATAGGTGGTGGATTTGAACCCTTGACTCAGCAGTTCAAAACTTACTTTACTACATCACCAGGGCTCCCATGGGTATCATAGCATAACATTATTTATTTTTGATGCTACTCCATTCCTGAAAATATCTCCCCTATATTGCTTGCAATATCACTATTGGAAATGAATTTGTCTTGGTTAAAGGTTTTCATCTCTACAGAAACTGCTCATATGAGCCATGATCCTATTGCTTATCCCAATGGCATCAGATTTTACTTGGTCTCTACATGAGAGGGTGCTTGTTGCTTGGTTGCTGATGCTGGTGGCTCTGTAGTGGCACTATATACTTTCTGCCTCTGGTAGTCTAGGCAACGACAGAACAAAGCAATATGTAAACTTCCTGCCTTTTCCCCTCTCACTGTATGCCAAACTTTTATAAAGAAATTGCACACGTATCATAAGCAAAGTACAAAAATTTGTTTTAAATGATTGGCATAAGAGAAATGCATCTTTGATTCTTACATTTCTAAAGGATGGGTTTCTCTCCTTGTTTGGCTTCAACTCCAGGAAGTAGTAGGCTTATTTGAATTAAAAGTATCCTGGTGTCAGCATCAAAAGACTAGGATTGGAAACCTAGCTCTTTGCTTAGTTTTTTAAAATCACTTTATTGAGGGCTCATAAAACTGTATTACAATCCAAACGTACTTTTGCTTAGTTTAACTTTTGCTCAGTTAAAATACTCAATCCTCCCTTGACTGCTCTGCCTATGATGAGAGATGTGGGGTTGAAAGAAGTTAATTTGTGTGGTTAAATTGCAGGTTAAAAATAGTAAAGGAGAGTTCTCATAATTTGGTTTCTAAACTAGAAGAAATGTGATTTCCAGCAAGTTCCAGGGTAAGATGGTACTACTAGATCCTTGAATCACTAGGTCCAGAGGTTTGGAAACCCAAGGGGTAGAGCCCAATATCCTAATTTAACAAGCCTACCAGGTGATTCTGATGCATCTCAAATGTGGGAGCCACTGTGCAACACAAATACATGCTCACTTTGAAATAGGAAGATTCACTGTCTTATAAGGACTTTTCTGGAAGCCTAAGGGGTTTTTTTGCTGATGCCGAGAGCAGGTGGATTAAGGTTCTGCCCTTTTTGCCAGACTCCTAAATAATTCTTCTACTCAATGACTAGGAGTATCTTGTCTGTAAAAATGAAAACATGCTGATGGGAAAACTACTTTTCTTTTTTAAAATCATTTTATTGGAGGCTCATACAACTCCTATTGCAATCCATACATCTATCCATTACATGTCTACCACATTTGAACATTTGTTGCCTTCATCATTCTCAAAGCATTTGCTTTCTACTTAAGCCCTTGGTATAAGCTCCTCATTTCCCCCCTCCCTCATTTCTCCCCCTCCCTCATGGGCACTTGATAATTTATGCATTATTATTATTTTTCACATCTTATACTGAAAGATCTCTCCCTTTGCCCACTTCCCTATTGTCTGTACCTCAGGGAGGAGGTGATATGTTTCCCATTTCTACCCCACCTTCCCTCTACACTCCCGGTATCGCCACTCTCACCACTGGTCCTAAAGGGATCATCTGTCCTCAATTTCCTGTGTTTCCCGTTTCTATCTGTACCAGTGTACATCCTCCGGTCTAGCTGGATTTGTAAAGTCCAACTGCGATCATGATAGTGGGGTGAAGAAGCATGGAAGAACTAGAGGAAAGTTGTATGTTTCATCATTGCTACACTGCACACTGACGAGCTCATTTCCTCCTTGCTACCCTTCTTTAAGAGGATGTCCAGTTACCTACAAATGAGCTTCTGTACTCCCCCTCATTTATAATAATGTAATTTTTAGTTCTTTGATGCCTGATACCCGATCCTTGGATGCCTCTTGGTCACCCAGTCTGGTGTGCTTCCTCCTTGTGGGCTTTGTTGCTTCTGTGCTAGACGGCCGCTTGTTTACTTTCAAACTTTTAAGACCACAGATGCTATATCTTTTGATAGCTGGGCACCATCAGCTTTCTTCAACACTTTTGCTCATGCACCCTCTTTGTCTTCAGTGATCCTGTTGGGAAGGTGAGTATCATGGAATAACAATTTAATAGAACAAAATATTCTTTCATTGAGGAAGTACTTGAGTGGAGGCCCAATGTCTACCTGCTGCCTTAATACTAACCCTATAAGTATATGCATGCAGATCTATTTCCCCATCATCATATAAAAATATATTTACCTATGTACTTGTCTGTATTTATATCTCTATGAATGCCTTTTGCCTCCTATTTCTTTTCTCTTTTTCTTTTGCTCTTGTCCCACTATCATGATCAACCTTCATTTGGTTTTAAGCAATTTCTTTCGGTTACATTACCTTTGATCAATCCCTACTAGGCCTCTCACACCATGTTGGCCACTGATTTTGGATCACTTGTTGTTCCCTTGTCCCTGGGTTGGTCAATGCCACCTCCTTTCTCCCACCTCCCCCTCTTCGAAGTCCTCCCAGAATAATCAATCCTGTCGTTTGCTCCTCCAGATTATTCATCCAGTCTAGCTTATCTAGAAAGACCTGCAGAGATAGTATTAGGCACAAAAAACACAAGACATAGCAAGACAAACTGACAAAAGAAAACAAAACAATGACAGTAACAAAAAACTAACTACAGAACAAGGTAAGTAAAAAAATAAAATAAAAAGGAAAACCTGTAAATAGTTCAAGGTATGTTTGCTGGCCTCTTGCAGTGTCCTCCAGTAGAGTCCAATGAGGTGTCATGCACTGGCCCCAAAGTCTATCCTTGGTGATCCATCGGGACCTCCATGTTCTACTCTCCCAGTTGTTCTTCTGCACCTCTTTAGTGTTTTGCCTTGGTGTGGTGGGGTCATACAGAGAACAATCCTGACCCTGTGCTCCAGTGTGGACAAAGTTCTTTTCAAAGATCTTACGTTGTCAGACAGATGAACAAGTTCACAAATATTCCTCAAGTCTACTCAAGACACTCCCCAGCTTCCAAAAAACTTTCATTGGGTAGTGCTGAACTACCACTACGCTAGCAGTTCAAATCACCCAGTGCTCCTTGGGAGAAAGAACAGGCTCTCTGCTCCTGAGAACCCCTTTATAAGGTCACTATGCACTACCAGTTGGAATCAATTCTATAACTTGGAATTGATTCTGTAGTAGAGGTGGTTTGGGTTCACATTTTAAAGCTTTCAAATTCTACTCCTGGTCTCCATTTTGGTAAGTTAAATTGCTGAATACCCTGTCACCAAAATGTTATCTTGAGTTGCCTAACAAACTACCCTAAATCTTCATGGCTTTTAATGGGCTATAAATAGGATTAAAGCCCTGATAATATGCTACAACATGGATGGACCTAGGAAACATTATACCAAATGAAGTAAATTAAGCACAAAAGGAAAAAATGCCGCGTGATCTACTTTATACAATATAAATAAAATGGAAGCATATTTTATCAGTTTACTCACTAAAGAAGAGAACAAGTACAGATGTGTTAAATTTCAAAATGTGAGTACAGTTTAGACAGTGGATCTTGGAATGAGCTGGAGAAGACTTCAAACAGACCTGCCGGTGTCTTGATGATGCTACGGGCTGGACATTGGGCAGCTGATAACAAAGTACGTGGCACAAGCCCATCGACTGCTCCTGGAGACAAAGGTGAGTCTGTCAGCTGCCATAAAGATGTACAGCTTTGGAAACCCTCTATGGCAGTGTTCTTAGCCTTCCTAATGCTGCGGGCTGTTAGTACAGTTCCTCATGCTGTGGGCCCCCCCCCCCCCAAACAAAAAATTATTTTCATTGCTGCTTCATAACCATAGTTTTGCCACTGTTATGAATTGAGCGACTCCTGTGAAAGGGTTGCTCGACTCCCAGGTTGAGAACTGCTGTTCTGTGGGCTTGCCATGAGTGGAATAGGCTGCATGGCAGTGGGTTTGTTCGTTCGGGAACAAACTCTCTCGTCCCTCACTCCACCACTACCACCATCACTACTAACCCAGCCGCCCTGTCACAGAGCTGATTCCAACTTAGAGGAGCCCTGTAAGGTTTGCTAAAGATACACATCTCAGCAGACGAGTGGCAGGGATTGGGACAACGGGCCTTGCAGTTCGCAGTCAAAAACTAAGTTGGCAATTCTACCATAATTCTTTGAAAACTAAGCGATTGAAATCAAAATTTATTCATGGTGGCCAGAAGAGGGAAGGAGGGAGTTGGAGCTTTGGCTTAGGGTGCAATGTTAATGACGGTGGAATAATTTGGAAAAGGATAGCAAGATGGTAGTACAGCTGGTAGAAGGTCATCCATGCCACTGGATTATAAATGTGGAAATTGTTTCATTGCCATTTGCTTTGTTGTGTTTTTACCACAACTTTAAAAAAGAATAGCTTAAGGCAACAATAATTTATTTTGCCCTAAAAATTCACAATTTGGGAATGAGATTAGTGGGGCAGGCCATCTTTCTTCCATGTGGCTTTAGCGGATTATTTGGGGGCTAGAAGATACACTCTTGGGAGGCTCTTCAATTGGTCTAAGGGCCTTGGTTTCTGTCCACATGAGCATCTCTAAGAGCTACCTAGGTCTTAGGGAGCCACAACTTAGTGGCTTGAATGCAAAAGTGAGCATCCCGAGAGCACAATGTAAAGGTACAGGCCATTTTTTTTAAGCTATAACATACTGGAAATCACATCATGTCATCCAATAGTAAAGTACCCCCAAACCACTCTACTGTTAAACACTTAGAAAAACCTGTCTACGTACAAAATAAGGGGGGCACAGAGTTCATTTTCATATGTATGTGTATGACAGGATTCTAGAAAGTTGCAGTTATCTTTATAGATTTAATCTTCCCCTGAATTCTCACAGAGCTTCTTTAAGATCATTTAATGAAAATGTGTACTTCCCTAAAAAAGTAATGAAATAAAGTGTAATCAGTTATTGATACCCTATTGAGGACATGCTTATAAAGTATCCAGCTTTGAGGAAAAAGACATATATCAATTAAAGGTAATTAGAATAGTTTGAGTTGTGGGTGTTTACTATGTGCTAAGCACTACCAAGCCAAAAACATGTGTTATGTTTTCCTTTCTTGTCATAGACGCTTCAGTTAGTTGTTATTATCCCCATCTGGTAATTGAGAAAGCAAGACTAGAGGAGTGTAGGGAATTTGGCTGCACTAACACTGCTCAGATATGACAGAGCCTCTTTGAACTTCCCAGTATGACTTCAAATCCTCTTTATATCTATCAACAAGCTGTCCTGGTATGATGGATAAAAGGTGGGACTACAAAACACAAGGTCATCAGTTTGAAGCTATTGCCATTCTGTATGAGAACATTGAAGAATGCTGTGGGGGCAGTTTTACTCTGCCATGTTAGCACCCACTCAATGGCAGTAGGTTTGGGCTGGACTTATCCAAGTCAAACTTTATTTATAAAATCGAAATAATTTTACAAAAGTTTCCTATATATCTTTCATCTCACCTCCCATGAGGTTAGATTATTTTATTATCATAGTCCAGTGTTCAAATCCAGGAAACTAATATTGCCATAGTCCTAATGAACTGAATTACAGGCCTTTTAGAATTTCATTTTTTTTCTTGTCCCCCCCCCATTTATGTCCCCTTCTATTCTTGGGTTGGGAAGATGAAAATTCCATACTGTGTATAGTTATACCTCCTTCTGACATGTCTCATCTCCCTTGACATTCATAATAGGTCTTTGCAGATTTCATTACAAAGTCTTTTAAATATCAGAAATCTAGGCACTATGGTAAGGAAGAGAATTTTCTTCTGTCTCAGCAATGGTTAGCTGCCAAACTTTTAAAATGTTTGCAAACTTCTGTATTCACTATACATACATATGCCTAAAGGAAGTATCAATGTGAACTACAGGCAATTTATGAGTAGCTCTGCTGAGGTAATTAAAAATTTATGACAACAGTTGAACTGGAATGGGTTTTCCTTTTGATTTTGTACTTGCTGGTGACATTTTGATGTGGGAGGCATGTCCCAGGGAAGAAAAGAACAAAGCTGTTGTTGAGGGCATGGTCACTCAACTGCAGTTAGAATGCAATACATATTTCTCTGAAAGTGAGAGAATATATGTTGTAAAAATCACTGTTGTAGCAGATGGGCATTGGACCTCCACTCAAGTACTTCCTCAATGCAAGAACACTTTGTTCTATTAAATTTTTATTCCATGATGCTCACCTTCCTGACAGGATCACTGAAAACTAAGTGGGTGCATAAGCAAAAGTGGTGAAGAAAGCTGTGGTGCCCAGCTAACAAAAGATATAGCATCTGAAATCTTAAAGACTTGAAAGTAAACAAGCGGCCATCTAGCTCAGAAGCAACAAAGCCCACATATAAGAAGCACACCAGCCTGTGTGACCATAAAGTGTCAAAGGGATCAGTTATCAGACATCAAGAACTAAATATCATAACATTGTATGCCTACCTTCCTGATATGATTGCTGATGACAAATGTGTGCATAAGCAAATGTGGTGAAGAAAACTGATGGTGCCAGCTGTCAACAGATATAGCACCTGGGTTCTTAAAGGTTTGAAAGTAAACAAGGGCCATCTAGGTCAGAAGCAACAAAGTCCACATGGAAGAAGCACACCAGCCATTGTGACCATGAGGTGTCAAACGGATCAGGTATCAGACATTAAAGAACTAAAAATTATATTATTATAAGTGAGGGGAAGTACAGATTGGGGATCCAAAGCCCATCGATAGGTGAAGCGACATCCCCTTACAGAATAGTCACAGGGAAGAGAAAAGCCAGTCAAGGTACAGTGCCAGCGACAATGAAATATGCAACTTTCCTTTAGTTCTTAAATGCTTCCTCCCCCTCACTATCACGATCCCAATTCTACCTTACAAATCTGGCTGGACCAGGGGATATACACTGGTATGGATAAGAGCCGGGAACATGGGGAATTCAAGACAGATGATCCCTTCAGGACCAGTGGGAAGAGTGGTCATACTGGGAGGCTAGAGGGAAGGTGGAGCAGAAAGGGGAAACCAATTGCTGAGATCTATATACAACCTCCTCCATGGGGTACACACAACAGGGAAGTGTGTGAACGGACACATTGTACAGAGTACAAATGACAAAATAATGATTTTTGTAAATTATCCAGCGTTCCTGAGGGAAGGGGGGAGGGGAGGGAAGAGAAATATGAGGAGCTGATACCAAGGGCCTAAGTAGAAGGAGGATGTTTTGAGAGTGATGACGGCAACAAATGTACAAATGTGATTTGCATACAATAGATGTATATATCGATTATGATGGAAGTTGTATGAACCACCAATAAAATGATCAAAAAAATCACTGTCGTTCACATAAATGTAAGTGCAAATGCACTGTGGTGTTCACATCTTTTTAGTTTGTAATATAAGGAGTGCTTTCCCAGAAAGGAAGTGACTTCGAATCCCAGCTGACATTTACTTGGTATTTCTTCCGCTTGCTGTTACTTGTTGTTTTTCCATTGAACTTTCTATTGTGGTTAATTGTTGTTGAGTTAGCCATTACTCATGGTGGGCCTATGGCCGACACAACAAAATGTGACCCACAGCGTTAGCCGTTATTCACATTGAGCCCATGCCCGACACAACAGCATGTCACCCTGTCCTGTGTCATGTTCATGATCACCGGGATGCTTGCGCTTCAATCTTTTATTGCGATACATAGTGTTTTCATGGGTTAATCTGAGAAAGTAGATTGCCAACTTTTCTTCCTAGTGTGCCGAAGTCTGGAAACTCTAAGACTGAAACATGTCCACCCTGGGTAACCCTGCTGATATTTGAAATACTAGGCACATAATTTACAGCATCATTTCAAAACACAAGCCACCACAATATGAAACAGCTAAGACAGGGAGTGGCTATTGTTTATGTGACAATGAAAAAGTAAGAGTACCTGTCTTGACCTGGTCATCTCATTTAGAAAACTGAGAACCAGATCAATATACTCTGATGTGATGTTGGTACTACAAGTAGCTCCCAGGTGCTGTGGTCAAGAGATAAAAAGACACAGTCTGAGCACAGTAAGCACGTGATGAGATGAGTTTAATTCATTCAGGTCCTTTCTTGGTGTGCTTATACTTGGACATTTCTCTAGATCTTCACTGTAAAATAAAGGTGTCGGGCTTAAATTGATGTAAAAGTGATTCTATTTTTAGACCTCTCTTTATGTTGGTTTCCATGTCTGTGCTCATGTGTGTAATCATATATGCATTCCATCCTAGTCACCACTCTCACATCTGATAGCACGAATCACCTCTCTTGAGACGTGCCCATGTTGAAGACTTAATGTCATCTTCTTTGTGACTGTCATTTCATTGTTTTCCAAAAGCGTTCCAGAAAAAATGGAAATGAAGGGATATAAAGTTTCCACTGCATTTAAAACATGAGTGCAAGCATTTTACGCAATTAAATTAGACTCTTTTACCTTTCTCACCTTAAAACAGTTTCAAATCCTAAACATCTCCCTAGGTGTTTCCAGAAATATTTGTCATCAACTAGATACAGACCTTTAAAACAGACAAGCTTTACAGTGCAAGCAAAGCAATGAGGACAGTTCTTAGAAGCAGGGTTATAACAGAGCATTTTTAGAGGAATGTTTCTTTATTTGTTACAAGTTATGGGAAGAGAGGGACTACTGTACTGAACACAAATTTCTCTGTATCTTTATAGGCTGAAGAACTCTGTCAACCTCCCAAATTGACCGAGATTTATAGCTTCACCAAAGGAGCCTATTTTAAGAAAAATATCATGCATCTGAGACATTATCAGATATTTGAAAAGTTCACTGCTTTTCAAAAATCTTTTCAGGTACCTGAAAGAAAATAGTGGAAGAGCAAAGCACATTTTTAATAAGTTTGAGAAATCTCATTGAAATGGGGGAATCTATGTTACCCAACATGTTTCACAGAAAGATCATGAAATGATTGAATTCCTACTTTGAATAGGAGAGCAAAGGTCTGCTGGCCCAACTCTTTAAAAAATATGCATGTTTCCATACTGTATTTGCTGTGTGGTTATTTACATTCAGCTTAAAATTGCCAATGAGTTGAATGTTTCATGAAGTCTCCTTGTTCTATCGGTGGACTATCTCAGGTGTAGGAGAGCATTTTCTGAATAGATATCAAGCCAGTTCCTAGATTTCTCCAGTTACTCTGGTTAGTAATTCTTTTCTCTAAATCAACCCAGAACTTGTAAGAGTCTCCTCACCTCTCATGATTATCCTTCTAATATTTGCTGAGCATTAGTTGTGGAGAGCTGTTTTATCTACTCTCAATTCCTTGTTTTGACTGTACAGCTCAGGTACTATGGGGTTGGAGGTTGTGTTAGTCCAGGGTGACTAGAGAAACACATTTATAAACACACATATGTATATAAGGGAGAGGTTTATATAGAAGAGAAATGGAACATTGAGAAAGCATCCCAAGCCAGTTCAGTTCAAGTCCATAAGTTTGATATTAGCCCTTATGTCCAATACCAATCCATAAGTCCTCTTCAGACTCATGAAGCACATGCAATGAAACCAGGACAATCACAGGCCAGTGGGTGCAGAGTCTTGCATATCCAGTGGTGGTAGAAGCATGTCAGCACTGGCAGGAGTCTCCATGTGACTTCTCTGGTTTCAGAAGTGTGTTCCCATCAGGGTAGGCCCATGTGGCTTCTCAGGGATGACTCACAGGGAATCAGCCTTGTGTCTTATCAGTAGAGTGTCTCCAAGAGACTGAGTAAGTGAGTCTCTTACCTCCAAGGGGAAATGCTGTGAGAGTTCCCAGAATTCTCAGGAGAAAGCCATGCCCATACAGAGATCTCATTGACTATCTCCAGATTGATGGGCTAGACTCCATCCCTGCACTCCCAATCATGAAAATGACACCAAAATACATAAGTGCCACAGAGGTCCAAACTCATTGTAGGCAATCTCCTATGAAGATCATCCAAAATCTATACTGTTCAAGTATAACCTGAGCTGACATTTTGGTCCATATTGCGGCTTTTCTCTTACGTATCTCAATTTTCCTTTTCACCAAAAACACGGAGGCTTTGTTTTCACTGAACTCTGTAGTTATGAATATTGTTTCCCATCCACGTCTCCTTTGTCTCTCCTCTCCCTTGATTTAGATTATCATTTATTATCCTGCTTCTCCCTTCAATCAGGGGAAGCTGTGCTGAAATCAGTCAATTGGAAAAGCTCTTTCTGACATTCATTCACCCAACTATCTACATTATTCTGAGTGCATTATTATTGTTATATTGTATTCCCTTCCTTCCCTAGCCATGCTTTCTTGGTCATCTAAGTGCACTTCCTAAGTCCACTGATACCTGGTTTGGCCATGTGCCTTATGAGGCCAATAGAATGTGAGTAGACATTGGGTATATTACATCTGCTTAGAGGTTTCAGGAGAAGCCAAAGTGACACAGTGGGGTCAGCATTGGGTTTCTAACCAAAAAGCCAGTGGTTAGAATTTACCTGCCATTCCATTGGAGAAAGGTGAGGCGATCCATATAGACTACTACTTCCATATAGACTACACCTTTGAAAGCCCGATTTGTCAGTTCTATTCTGCCCTGTACACTTGTCAGAATCCACTCAATGGCAGAGGATTGGGTACAGGCTTTAAATGTGTTTGTGTGGTTGGCTGTACCCCACTTCTTGTTCTGACCTTTCATCATCAGAACATTGTGAGGAGAGGTCTTGTAGCCTGGAACAGAGTAAAAGAGCTATAACTGCTACTCAGTCACAAGAAATAGTAGCTAAGCCACATACTTAGCCTCTACAGTCCATGGAACTCTGAGACTTGGGGAATGTTTGTTATGGAGCACAACCTAGTAAATCCAGCAGACATAACCATTCTCAAGTCCACTGTAGCTTATTTTCAATACTCCATGATATGTATTTCTAAATGGATGTCTTGTTGGTGCCTCAATTCAAGTTGTTTAAAAATTAACTCATTGGTTTTTTTTTTCTTTCAAAGAAGTTCCTCCTTCTTACTTCCCTAGTTCTATAAATATGACCTTGATCTTTGTGGTTACTTGGACTTCAAACCTTGGAATCAGTTTTGAGTCTCCTTCTCTTTCTCTTTCACTACTTCTTTATTCAGTTATCTGCCAAACCTGTTGCTCTCCGGCTCCCCCGCCCCCACCCTTGACCTTCATATTAATAAATGTTTTCGAAGCACTATTTTTCCAGCTTAGTGCTTGATTTTGTGGGGCTTAAAGATGATCAAGACATAGACCATAGCCTCAAGAAGTTTTCAGTCTGGTCAGGGAGGAGGAGTCATAAAGAGATGATTTGAACATTATGCAATGCATGCTCTGATATGTTTATCTGGAAGGTGGAGAGGGTAGGCATTTAACCTAGCCTGGGCATTCAGAAAAAGTCTTTCAGTAAGAAATGATGACTGAGCTGGCATTTTAGAAATAAGCAATTGATTGTCAGGAAAGAGGACCAAAGGCATGGTGAATATAGTATTTGGAGCAGAACCAGGAAGATATGCATGATTGAGTGTGGTGGTGATTTTGAACAGTTACAAGCTCTCCATATTATTGGGCCCCAAATTGGGAGGTTGGGGGTGGTTGTGGATGAGGTGTGAGAATTAAGCAGGGTCTGGATTATAAAAAAGGAGTCACTGGGTATCACAAATGGCCAAGTGCTCTGGTACTAATAGAAAGATTTGTTGTTTGAGTCCACCCAGAAGTACCTCGGAAGAAAGCCCTATTGTACCTGTTGGAGTGAAATACCTGCAATGAGTTGTATTGTTATTGCCTTGTTTTAGGCCATGAAAAAAGTGTATATTCTGTCACACAGTGTCAAGGTTAGCCTGCAGAATTTGGGAAGAAAGACATGTCCAGAGTATTAAAAGTGGCATGCAGATTTTTAAAAAATTATAATTAAAATAGAAAATACTCCATGCCCGATGTAATTCTTTGCACCTTAAACTATTACCTCATTGAATCCTCAGGAAATAGGCACAGTTGTGGCCTACCTTTCTACAGATGAATGATTGTCAGCAAAATGCAATGCTGAAACTTGTACAAGGCCAGATAGCTCAGTATCCAAGTCAGTGTTTGGACCCAGGCAATTTGACATCAAAGTTCAAAGGCTTGCCTCTTTTCCTATTTTACTGTGATTGGATGTAGAGAGATAAGCTAGAGTGATTGCAAAATGTGAAGTGTGCAAACTCAGGATGCTGGAGATTGTATGAAGATTTTAGTGTGGGGGGACGCCTTCTGTGGTTAGAGAAGCAGGATTGGTGGTTGAGTGCATGGAGCGGGAGAGTGAGCAGGAAGAAGTAAAGCTTCACTTTGAAGCTGTGGGTCTGGATGTCTCTGTAGGGATGACAAACGGGAGATGGTGAACAGGCGGGAAGGAAGAAATTTACAGAAAGAAGCCCAACAAAATGCACTGCCAACCAGTCAATTCAGACTCATCGTGATCTTATAGTACAGAGAAAAACTGCTCCTGTGGGCCGTTCTTTACCAGCCCTCTTTACCCCCACCCCTCAGTCTTATCAGCAGGTGCACCATTCGATGTCGCTTATCTTTACGACCTCAAGTATGATATGCTGGGAGTGGGGAGGAAGACAAGAAATCCCAGTTCTTGAGCACATTGTCTAAGTTGCCCCCCATTTTCAAAACCGTCCATTAACAGGGTGGTGACTCCGTCTATGTAGAAAAGGTATTAGAATAAGCCATGCAGTAGTAGAGGCAAGACAAAGTAAGAAAGGCTATTAGCTTCCACCCCCACTTTTAGACTCAGATGTGTATCACCACCTCAGCCCCGAGCTTCCTCCATCCGACAGAGCCCCGGAGCACATCTTAACCATAACCTTCATGAGAAGCCAAGACACACCTGGCGTGACAGGCGACATGCAAGACAATCCTGCAGGGTTATTTCAAGTTTCCCACTGTGTCTCCATCATCTCCTAGAACTAGACGGCAAGTGAAAGGACAGTTTGACCACTGGGTGGTGGGTTTCTCCCTGGGTGCATTCATTCTCTTTGGTTCCCACTCAGTTCACCTGAACCCCCAGCATTGGAAGCAATTCTGACTCACAGAGATCCTACGGGACAGAGTATGGCCAGTTTTCAGGGGTTCCGAGACTGGAAAGCTCTACAAGGAGCAGATGGCATCATCTTTCTCGCATGGTACAGCTGGTGGCTTTGGACCACTGACCTGACGGTTGATAATACATGGCCTGTTGCTTACTGCACACTCACAGCACCACCAGAGCTCCTGGTCCACCCAAAGGAAGTGCCTTGGAGATGTCTGCCAAATGAACCACAGCCATCCCTGTAGCTGAGGCACGTATTCCTGAATCAAACATTCTCTGAGAAGAAAATAATCATCCTTTTGCTTTGCTATTCGAAAGAAATTGTTAGGCAGGAGAGAAGCCAGCTGTTGTGTTGGAATTCACGAATGGGACCCTGTGTATGGCACCTTTCTATGTGCCATATGGGTTTCAGTGGTCAATTATTTTAAGGTGTAGAATGCCAAGCCAAGGCATCTCTGGATGGACTCAAACCTCTACCAGGGGTCCTCAAACTATGGCTCGTGGGCCACATGCGGCCCATTGAGGACATTTATCTGGCCCACTGCCTTCCTGCTTAGCAGCTGACTCATCCTGGGTCTGCAGTGAATGTGTTCAGAGTTTGTTTGCTTTTTTAAACTATAGCCTGGCCCTTCAATGGTCTGAGGGACAGTGAACTGCCATCCTGTTTAAAAAGTTTGAGGACACTTGCAAACACTTTGGCTAGTAGCCACCACCCAGGGACTCAAGGCAGGAGAAGGATGACGTGAACACATGCTTTTAAGTATATATATTAAGAAATAGATCATGTTTCTTTCTCCTGCAGCGTTCCAGGGACAGTTATGCATATATATGCACATGTGTTTGGATACACACACACACAAACACACACACACACACACTATATATATATATATATATATATATATATATATATATATATATGCCTGTGTGCATGCTTGTTTATACGTGCATGTGTGATCCGGTTCATTTTCTATGCAGCCATGTGTACACTGTCTTTTGCAGGGTGGAAGGGACTTTTTCCCCCACATCTGTATTGAAATGAGGCATTAGGTAAAATTGAGTATCAATATCCTAAGCCTCGGCTCACACTTAATGAAAGAGCTGGTATGAATTATTCATGGAATGTCATACTTCAGGTTTTAAATTCAATATATGGTGATACATATGCTACATAATTTAAGAGGCGAGCAAATTACAATATGGCACCTGCCCATGCTTCTCCATTCGGTCATTTCTGTTGCTTCGGGTAAAGTCTCCGACATCAATAATTTAACAGAGACCCTCCAATCTTCTCCTTCAAAAAGAAGCTAGTATTCAAAACCAACCACAGATGGCACGAACTTAACTTGGGACAAGTCTCCTACGCCGAATGACGTAGGGCCCAATTCTAACCTTCCACAAGGCCCTATGACGTGTGGGGAGCAGAGGGAGTAAATATGAGGATGTTTCCCCGATAAGGTTTTCACTCTCCGTCCCCTGCTACTGCAGGGCGGCTGCTTTGGGTGCATTTATTCTCTTTGCTTCTCACTCAGCTCCAGACTGTTCCCCTGTTGCGGGCCAGAGTCCATTCTGCCCGTCGTGCCTGCTAGTTGGCCTTTTCTCTTTCCTCTGTTTTCTTTCCCATTAGTAATTATTTATTAGTCTCTGAGGTGCAGCCCAAGATTTTTCACGGTGTTTCTCCTGCTTCCTCCGGCTCCTTTGGTCATTGCTGAATGTTCGGGGGTGAAAGTAATCTTTGACATGCCCAGCTATGTGGGTTTGGAGCCAGACGCTGGAAAAGCTATACAATTACCGGTTCCCTGGCACTGCTCCCTCTCAGTTTTTTGGCAAGGAAGGTCTGACTGAGGAGGAATTGTGGTTCGATACTTCGAACACACAGCATTGGCGAAGTCTGGGCCCTGGCTCTAACTTCTGGCTCCCCCGACAACTCCATGTCGAAAAGCAGTGTGCTCTTTCTGTTGTTCCTGACCTCTTTGAAGTGGGCCTCCAAATCGGTTCTTCCGGTTCAGTTATGGCGGAAGAAGCAAAACCAGAACAGACCTGATTTGAAAAATTTGAATGTCTGGAACAATAACTGAATTGGGCAAAATTAGGGGCTTATGCCCTACTAAAGACGTAATCTCCTTCCTAGAAAATCAGAGCAGCCTGGGTACTGCATAGCAAACTAATCTCTTCACAGAGTCAGAAACAGCAGTTCCCATCTCAAAGATAATTGGCTATGTGGTTTTGAACGTGTCCCTTCTCCACTGTCCTGTCAAGAATTCAGTCTCCTGCATCAGGGACTTGATCAACTGTCCCACAAGGACTCCTTACATCTCACAGTGGTCGAATTATTACAACCTGAAAAATAAAGGGTGACTATGCACTCATTTCAATGATCCTAGTGCCATGGAGGCAAGGATGGAGAGATGCCATCCCTTCTTCTGATCGACCAATTACAGGTCCTCAATCTGTAATGTTTCCTGTTGCAGAAAACACACATTTTACAAATTCAAGTCTGTTCTGATTTCACCATCAGCAGTTAATGAACAGATTTGAAATTGTTTGATGCCCTGTTACAAAGTCAAAGTGAGAAAACCACTGATTTACTCTCTCATCTGAAATAAATGAACATAAAATAGGAATGGATACATTGAGCCTATGGGAAATTATAACTGATAGACGTAAGGAGTTTTCACATCCTGAGCTATGAGTACTATTTAATCATTCCTTGGCATTTCATTACTCATGTGAGTAATAAAAGCAAAGAGAGATGTCATGGTAGTTGTTGACAGATGCCATCAAGTCAGTTCTGACTCATAGCACCCTGTGTTCAACAGAAAGACACACAGCTACTTCCCGCGCTATCCTCAAGCTTGTTCCTGTTTGAGTTCATGGTTGCCATCCCTGTGTCAATGGCTCTTTTCTTTTTCATTGCCCTTCCACTTAACCAAGCATAATGCTCTGCTCCAGGGACTGGTCTCTCTTGACAACAAGTGCAAAGTACGTGAGATGTCATCTCTCCATTATTGCCTCTGAGGCACTAGGATCACTGAAAACAATTCATATTCACCCTTTATTTTTCAAGTTGTAATAATTAGACCTCTATTAAATGTAAGGCGTCCTTGTGGGACAGTGGTCAACGCAACTGACCGCTAACTCCAATGTCAGTGATTCTAACCCACCAGTCACTCGTAGGGAAAAAGATATGGTGACAGTTTACTTTTATAAAATTGATAGTCTTGGAAACCCTAAGGGAAAGTTCTACACTATCCCGTACAGTCTCCATGAGAAAGAATTTACTAGATGGAAATGTGCATGTGGCTTTTTTTGGTTGTTGCATTTTTTGTATGTAGATGAGTGCTTCTGGAATAGTCATAGATAAATTACCTGAGACTCTTATTAAAAGGTGGATTCTGCTTCAGTAGTCTCAGGTGGGGTTGGAGAGTCTGCACTTCTAACAAACTTCTGGGTGATCTGCTGCTTCTAATCCTCAGACCACACTAGAGTAGCCAATGACTAAAGGACTTTTCAGCCTCCCAACTACTTTCTATCCCACTACCTCTAGACTACCTGTGATAGCTAGTACTCTTTTATCTCTCTTCTGCCTAAAAACATACAAACCTTTGTCTCATTGACTCAGAGCATAAATGTTTTTGGCTCCAAACTTAACTTTTTCACCCTTGTATAAATATTAATTAATTCGTTTATTTATGACATTCAAACTGTGTATATCACCACCTTCTTATACTTGCAATGTTCTAAACTTTTCATTTGGTGGAGATGGAATATCATCTTCAATCTGTTTATTGAAATAATCTATATTTTTTATATAGTCAGACCATCCAATATTTGCCCTTAGCTAGTTTTTTTACATTAAAAAAATAAATAAAAATGGACCTTTCCTCTACTCCACTGAAGTTTATATCAGAAGCCACATCCTAGACTTGGCAATTTCCCAGAACAACTGCATCTCAGAGAACTCAAACCCTAGGATACTACTTGTCAGGTCTCTTCTTCCTTCCCTCTGACTACCCTTGTTCTTTTGATGCCTCCACCCTGATGTCTCTACTACACACTGATTTCTTGGTCTGTGGTTGTAGCTTAGGCCAGTTATATGAGCATCCAAACTCCTCTCACTCATAAACTGAATTTGTTAGTGTTCTGGATATTTTTACATTGTGCCAAGAGTAATGTCATCATTTCCCTTTATTTTTTCTACACCCAAGGAACTAGTCATAACTGAAGAAAAATCACCCAGCTGTGCCATCTAGTGCCACCGCAGAGTCATTGTCTTCTACCTCTACTGAGCTCTCGGATCGTACAATCATGAAGCCATTTACAGTGGGTCCGCTCCTTTACATAACTTCCAGACCTTTACCACCTTCTCAAATATCCAATTCAGTTTATGGCCACCCTCCTAATCTCAGTGAACAACTTCCTTTCTATTACATTTACAATTAAGGAAGCTGGCCTAGGTGAACTTCTATCTCTTGCTATCTATTTTCGTCCACACCCATCTTTACTTCTTTCTTTGTCTACATTCTCAAAAGATGAAGCGTCACTCCTTCGGTTAAGGTCAGACTCAGTCACCTCTGTACTGATCTCGTCTCATTTCAGTTCTCACAGGCTCTTGGCACCTCCTTTTCCCACACGTTCCGTCATCTTCAACCTCTTATTTTATTTTTTTTTAAATCTCCTTTCATCATACTTGCAATGTGCCGCATGGAATTCTTCTCCATAGTGATCCAGTCTCATCTTGCACAGTTCGTCACCTCATACATTTGGGTGGTGTTCACCTTCCTCACATACGGTGTTGTTTGAGTTCTGGGTAATTTTGAAGACCTTGTTGCTTAAACTGTCAATTTTTCACCCTTCAACTCTGCAGTCTGAAAAACTCCTACACTGCGTATAAGACCAAAATGGGGCAGCTCACGGCAAGGTAACCTGACTCCCACAGTCAGAACCAACCCCTCACTTCCAAGTTATGTTGTGAGTTGCTGCTATGCCCATTTCAATTCACGATGACCCTGTGTGTGCAAAGTAGAATGACATCACAGACTTCCCCAGTTTATGACCAGGCCTGCTTCTGGTGTGTTCCAACCACCGATGTTTTACCTAGCATCCCAGTTTTCTCTTAACTGTTGGTGCCAAATAGAACCACCACCACTCCTCCACCAAACTGCCACAAATCCCAAAATTTTCTCCCTGTTCTGTATGTTGTTATAGGGTTTTCTAGGCTAAAATTATTAGGGATATGTATGTGTGTGTGTATATATGTGTGTAAATATATATATATATATATATAATTTTATTGAGGGCTCATACAACTCTGATCACAATCCATACATCCATACATTGTGTCAAGTACATTTGTACATTTGTTGCCATCATCATTCTCAAAGCATTTTCTTTCTACTTGAGTCCTTGCTATCAGCTCCTCATTTTCCCCCTCCCCCCATCGTCCTTCCCTCCTTCATGAGCCCTAGATAGTGTATAAATTATTATTACTTTTGTCATGTCTTACACTGTCCAAGGTCTCCCATCACCCACTTTTCTATTGTCTGTTCCCCAAGAAGGGAGTTATATGCAGATCACTGTGATCCTTTCCCTCTAACACTACTCTCATTATAGGTCCTAAGGAGTTTTTTCTATCCTGGATTGCCTGTGTTTGCAGCTCTTATCTGTACCAGTGTACAATCTCTGGTCTAGCCGGATTTGTAAGGTAGAATTGGGATCATGATGGTGGGGGTGGAGGGAGAAAACATTAAAGAACTAGGGGACTGTTGTATGTTTCCATGGTGTTATACTGCAGCCTGGCTGGCTTGTCTCCTCCCCATGATCCTTTTGTAAGGAATGAATTAACACATCTTATCTTTCCTAGACCCACTTTTGGACTTGGACTGTGAATCATTGGTTAACACCTAGGGTTTAAACTTTTGCACTCAGGGCTACTTCCTATATTATGTCTCCTTGTGTGACTCTCTCCTTAATAGACTATATTAGTGACTTAATGATTTTGACAAATAAATTCTTTCAACACTTGGACATTTTTGAAGACATCTTGTATGCTGTAGATTAAATGGACCGATCTCGAAGAGAACAACACCATCTGAACCATGCCTGCTTTTGCCTTCATTATTTTTGTACACCAAATGGCTGGAACAGTGCCTGAAATAATATGGGTTAGGAAAAAAATTTTTTTGAATAGGTGAAATTGGTCATACTTCTTATACACTTATCCCCTTGGTTACAAATAGTTTAGTTTCACAAGTGTTATATGTATTTTATCACTTTGTGTGCTCAGCCTAGTAATAAAATGTATGATGTTGGGTGAGTTTTTGCTAGGGGCGATGTTAAATGATTCATGCAAATTTCACTAGCGATGCCTTATAACCTCTTCCAAAGGCAGTACATGCTTAATGCCACATAACCAGCAGGTTGGAAATTGAGTTCTTGAAACTTAGTCAAAGTTTCTGAAAAAGGCTAATTGCTTTGGAACTTACGATCTACTCTTGCAGTCCCTGACAACCCTTTCTGAAGCCCTGGTCTCCTTGCAGTTTTGACGTATGCAGGGCTTTCCCTTGGACTGGCCTTCCTTCGCATTTGCCACACACTCCAGCCTTCACCCATGGCAGACACTGTCCCAGGGGTGCGCTTCTCTTCTGAGTCCATTAGCACATAACGATGGCTTCCCCAAAGTCCGAGGGTAGAGAGAGTTTATTTCTCAATAATCATTAAGGCATGAAGTGATACTTGGCGCTCTTTGCCTTAGATAGTTAGAACTCAATAGATTGCGGTGTTCTATGGGTTGTTTTCTTTATAATATAGATTTAGACCATTGGAAAAAGTGAATTCTAGCTGCCCACGCCTTTCTTCCTCTATCACAAGCAGTACACATTTTGTTTAGTTTTGTTTCTTTTTTTCCAAGTTTATCAGGATAGAATTGTACTCTTAAGAGTTTTCGATTACTGACTTTTTGAAAATAGATCACCTGACCTCTCCACCAAGGAGCCTCTTGGTGGAATTGAACCTCTGGTTTTTCCCCCGTCAGCAGCAAGCATATTAATAATCAGTTGCATTACTTGGAAGTTCTAGTGTAGAAGATATTCTGTAAATTCACATTTGATAATAAATCAGTAAAAGGTGCTGATTAGAAAGGCAAAGGGCTCAGGACTGTGGCATTTGTAAAACTGTTGGAAGGTCCTGTGTGGGTAGGAGGAAAGGGGAGTGAACATTTTCGATATATGATCCACAGGTGAATGGTTTACTTTTTAAGTAGACTGTCAGAGACTTCCTTACATAACTAAACTCTGGAATTAGGAGAGAACATTAAGTTGAAAATATCTAGTTGCGAAAGCCCGATGCATATTTTCTTAGTGTCAGTAAAATTAGAAATACTTGTTTAATAACAGGAATCTGACTTTTTCCTGATTGAAGTCTCTGCAGCTTGATACTGAAAATCTTCATATATTTTTTTTCAATTACCAGGATCTCAAAGTCCATAGTTTCCCAAGGCTTTAATATTAAGGCTTTATTGAGCTTCTTCCAATGTTAATGGTATCATGATTTAAGTTATAATACTTAATTCTAAATATTATTTTCTGCTCAACCCTGTAAAGCTGACATTAAATTTTTATTCTGTTCAAACTTCATTATGACTTACACTTTTTTTTATTGTGATAGACTATTTACTGGAAAGCTGAACTGCTCACAAGGGGATGATTAGCATTAAAAAACCTATTTATAATTGGCCTGTGCAATTCAAGCCCACATTGTCCATGGGCTAACTGCATAGGTATGAGATCTATGAATAAATCAAGGCATATACATGTGTACTCTGATAAAATCAAAACTCACTCACTGCCATGGAGTCAATGAGGACTGTGACCCATTTGAATATTTAAGTATTTGATGGAGATTGAGATTAAAATACTCTTTAACTTAGATCTTCTGTAGCTATGAGTAAGAATCAACTTGGTAGCAGTGAGCTGAGCTGGATAGAGTTGTAGATACTGCTATGAATGCTATTTTTATATCTTCTGTCTTTAAAAATCTCTCATATAAAATAGACTCCCATTGTAAAGTTTTATATGTCCTTTCAGAGGACCACTTTGCCATTTAGAGACATCCTTTTGTTTGTTACATGCCAAGTACTTCCAGGTAATTCACTTAAAACCTCTGCATGACAACCTTTTCATATCATGAACTAAATGTGCATAAGGCATCAATTGATCTGATAACTTCTGAGAGTCTTCATCTTCTCAAAAGTAGATTACAAATCCCAACTCCCAGATTAAGTTGAGAAGAAAACTCATAAGCCACTAAGGACAGAGGAAGAAACTGACGTCCCTTTAAGCTCTCTGCTAGACCTGGAAGGAACTCCAGGGGTGGAGTAGTGGGATCCTTGCTGTAAGGTAAGCATTTCAAACCCACCAACTGCTCCAAGGGAAAAAGATGAGGCTTTCTTTCTCCCTAAAGATTTACAGTCTTAGAAACCCAAAAGGACAGTTCTATTCTGCCTACAGGTTGGCTAGGGGTTGGAATCATCTGCATGGGAGTGAATTTGAGTTTTGAGTCTAGACTTGAGGTTCTAGAATTCTACAGAGGAGAAAGATATAAGTACTAAGGGCAAGAGGGAAAAAGCAACTCCTTAGATGCCAAGATCTCAGGCTGGACATTTTTTTTCCTTTTGATAACATTGACAGCAACCTAGCATTTGAATTAATCCTGGAATGTTTTCTTCCTGCACACAGATGCTGAATCCTGGTTCTCAGTTTAAGCTGTGTCTGTCTGAGCTCTCTTTCTAAATGAGGTCCAGCTATTCGAATTTTGACCTCACCATTGATGCTTGAGGAAATGATTGCCCTTAAAGGCTTATCACTTTGCAGTGAGGGAACAAAGAGAAATGGAGAAAGAAAATACTTGTTTACTTCATAAATTCTTACCCATACATTTGAAAGCCACTAACGATGATCTGTGGAGAAGGCTGCAGTTCAAGTTCCCTAAAAGAGGCTCGAAAAGTAGCAAATTAACCTGTCTGATATGTTATCAGTCAGTTTTGAGTAATCAAGCTAAGTTAACATTCTTGCCTTCCACAAATCATTAAATCACACACCATGGACCCGGAAATCTTTTAGTTCCTTCAATAAAAGTTATGGCTGGAATGTGAGGAAACTATAGATTAGGAGGACTTTTCCCAACAGAAGCTATCCATTCCCAAAGAACTTTAACCCCTTTTAATCTGAGTAAAGTCCTCACACCAGGAACATAACATTTCCCTGATGTATGGTACTGTTTGATCGGGTAAAGCGAGGCCTAATGGCATTGCAGTGAGAGCACTCAAAGAAACTGGTGCACACAATTTCAGCACATTTATAACCTAAGACTATCACATGCACACATACATACAAGCCATTGATGTGCATTAATTTGAATTCAATCTTCATGCTTTCCCTTAAAAAGCAGAAGAGATTGGCTTTATAGCTGATTTTTTTTAAAACTCTCCTTCCCTTCCCTTCCCTTCCCTCCCCTCCCCTTCCAATGACCTTTCATTCTAAGGATTGAATTAATGATAGATTGAAAATAAAAACTCTGAAAAAACCAGCTCTCCATAAAATTCATGCATCAACTTCTCAAGACCTCTGAGAAGTTCTGTGCGAAGCACAGAGACACCAAAGCTGCCTAGAGTGTGGGGCCAGAAACAAGAGCAAGGCATGACCTTCCATACTGTGGCCAAGCAAAAATGTCAGCTCAGTTTGGACCTCATGTAAAATCAAAGCTCAGTAAATGTCTCTTTAAATATTTTGCTGGTGCCAGAGCCTCTGAGGATAAAATGTGAGGGGGAATCGGAACTATCTATGAAACAAGGCACTTTCATTCCGTTGTGTGGGGAGGCAGCCATGCAGCCTCACTTAGTCTTGAGTTCTTGTCCTAGACGCCTTCCTGGATACTTTGACCAGGTGAGATCAGATGAAAATGGACATCAAAGGCAATTTGGAAAGGGAGAGAAATCATAAAAGCAAATCCAAGATGGTAAACATTTTTCAAATCATAAAACAAACAAATTTTTTAAAATGCCCTGGAGAGGACTTCGATTGATGGCAATCTTTTGAGTTTCAGAGTGGAATTTGTGCCCCCAAAGGTTTCAGCACCTTCTTAAAGCCTCTCATCCAAAATGCCTCTGGGTGTTGGAGAGCATTCAAGCTACCTGATAGTAATTGAGCTTAACACTTTGTGCTCCCTAGGGACCCCTTTAAGGATAGGAAGAATATCTTATCTTTTTATCCCTTTTGAAGTCATAGCAGAATGTCTGACCCAAATCCAACTTAGTGTCTGGTGAGAGGGCATGGGCTGCTTAATGCTTTCCACTGGACTGTGGACTCATGAACTGGTGGTATGAGCAGTTCAAGCTGGTTGAAAAAACCTCCATCAAGTAGTCCATAGCGTCTCACACACACCAGTTTGTCCAAGACAGTTGACCTGTTGGAAATCTCACCATCGAGAGATGTGGAAGACAGACTGAACTGACTTTTTTTTTTTTTACATTGTACACTTTACTGTACTGATGGCTTCAGTCTTTACATCTTTACTTCTCACCTTCTCTTCAAAACTATAGTTTGGGAACTCTGAGGTAGGTTTTATCTTCTACCAGAAAGACCACAATGCTTGTATTTATGTTACTCGATTTCCCTCTACTTCTAAACTTCACATAGCACATCCAATAGGATCTAAACCTGAATACTGCCTGAAGTTCCCAGAGCCACAGAGATACTGTCTCAGTTATCTAATGCATTGTATAGCAAAACCACCTGAGAACATAGTAGCTTAAAACAGCCATCGTTTTATTGTTCATGATCCTGTAGGTCAGGAATGTGGGCAGGGATGAGCGAGCTGTCTTGTCTGCATTACAGGGGGTTGGCCAGGCTCACTCAGCCATTGACTGGGCTGGACTGAGCTGGAGGATCCAAGAGATCCCCACTCAAATGCTTGGGCCCATGGTGCTGTCTGTCTGTTGGGAAATCTTGGTTTTCCTACTTTTCCCAGTATGTAGTCTTCCATCTTCCATGTCTCTCTCTCCCCCTGGACTACGCCATGTGGTAACTCAGTGGAGCAGGAGTTGAAGAAGACATAAGAACTCTTCAAGTCTACATTTAAAAACCTAGAGGGCAACTTCAGCAACATGCAAAGTACGCAGAAAGCCCCAAGATCAGCCCAGAGTCAAGGGATAGGGAGAAATAGTTTCTCCCTTGATATGTAGATATGAGATGAATCATGGGTACCCATCTTTATAGATAATCTACTATGAGCCCTGTCTTTTGTATCTCTGACAACCTCTGCTCTTTGTGACTAGGCTGATAAGTACTACCATTCTACTCTAAGTTTCTCGCTTCACCAGATCAGGTACCTAATATGTCTTAGCTGACTCTAGTCAGTCCCCTGAAGATACCATGGAACTAACCCAGGTTGTGCAGTCCCATGGCACACCTGCTGTTCATGCTACCTAGAGCCTCCATCTTCATTGGCTCACACTGTAGTCTTTTATTTGGACAGGGTCTATGAGATTCCCTGAAAAGTTATATTCTCAGCTCAGAATATAAATACCCTTTTACCTGTTCTGCAAATCCCTATTCTGTTTCAGAATCTGTAATGTTAGCCAGTTTGCTCTCTGTCCTTTCCCAATAGCCTGCTTCAAATGCCCTGTGTTGCATATCATGAAGAATAGGAAGAATGGGTGAAGAATTGTGAAAAAAAATTGAGAAATGGAAATTGATTCGAGTATACAAGTTCAACATCATCTTGGCACTGACCCTTGAGCCTGCTATCCCTCCTCCTCTTCTACCTTAGGCCAAATTCCAAAAGATGATTTCTGCCCTCTACTGAGAATAGCTGTGAGTGCCACACCCCTTACAATGCTTATTTGTGTGCATACAATTTGGTAAAAGTTCACATCCGTGTGTTATGCAATTTTGACTATGACAGAGTGATTAAGATTGGATGAGGATTATAGGATAATAAAAAAGTCAGAATGGCATAAAGGAAAACAATTAAATATCATCTACAAAGAGTTATGCCTAATTTGCATGTAGAGAGAAATTTATCCAGCATGTACTTTTCACTCACATTTTTACTCAGATATATGGTTCCTCCACACCGTATTATTACAGGTCACAAACCACATCAGAAATATAAAGAAAGATGAGCCAACTCCCTGTAAAAATGCCAAGGAGATGGATAACATGTTGCATTGAATTTCAGGACATTTGCAATCCTTTGAGTTCTGCTCATGAATTGCTTATAGAAAATTCTAGATGAAATTGGATGTGGCCTTTAGGAATATCTCAAGAAAGATAAAGATCAATTTAGAATAATTTTATTGGGAGTTATGTGCTTAAGATATATGCATCCTCCTTAAACATTCCATTTTAATGAATGTCTCATGGGATCTTATTACGTAGGTGACCTGCTGCCCTTTGGTCATCTCCACCTTTCTTTCGAAAGATCTGATAGATGTAGCCTGTAATAACCAGGCACGCTTTCAAGCCGATGTCCCTTCCTTAAGGGAGAAAAAAACCCTCTTAATCTGTGCCTCACATGCACCATAGTTCTGGGTTTTGTAAGAGGAGGATCCTATCCTGGAGGGTTTTGGTGACCATCCAATTTTCACATGAGTAATAATGAACCGAAATTATCAGCTGTTATACATCCTGTCTATTGTCCAAAGAGCTACACAATCTTCTGGAGAAACAGAAACGAATCTACAGAAGGTCACGTGTAGTTGGGACACCTCTGAGGCTAGGTACTAAGTCCATTCTGATGGAACAACGTGTGTAGATGCTTCACTCTTAAGGATTTATCATTTCTAAGGTAGTCTAAGCAGAGTCATAAGAGAGAATCTCCCTGTTAGTCAACTCAGAAAACCCTTGAGATCTCTGAAGACATAGCTCAAAGTCAGTTTTTATGCCTGTAGTTCGAGTGCAATGCCTTGTCCAATAGAAAGGAAACTAGTAAGGTGGTCTTCACACTTCACAGCAATAATTAGTCTGATTTGTAAATTGTCACTGACTTGATCCTGAGTTTGAAGAGGAACCTAAAATAATGTAATAATACCCTGGGCAGGTAGAGTGTCTTCTATCAACCATCTCAAAACATCTTGGAAGCACTAATTACTTCTCCAAACATGCTCGAAGGGAGATGTGGTTATGACCATCGTGCTGATGAGGAAGCAGATGCCAGGTCAAACATGGGTGACTTCTGATAAAGCACCCACCTCGAGCAAATCTGGATTAGGAAGAAGGTGAAAGAGCCAGCTCCAAGAGGGGACTTCAGAGCTCCTTGCCCCCAAATGTGCTCCTTACTTGCCAGTCAGACCTGCTCTGGTCTCATGTACTTGGACTCACCGTTACCCTTTTCCTCCTTTTCTGGTCACCTTGAAGTGCACCACCAAGCACCAGAAGTCATTCTTGAAGCAGATCTTGTCCACGTTGACTTTTTTCCCCCAGTGATTTTATTGGGAGCTCTTAAAGCTCTTACAAAGTTCAATACCTCATTTGTATCAAGTATGGTACACATACTGCCATATTCATTTCCAAATATTTTCCTCTTAAGCCCTTGGTATAAGCTTCTTCTTCCCCCTCTCCCCACTTTTTTTAATGGATAATTTTATTGGGGGGCTCATACAATTCCCATCACGATCCATACGTACATCAATTGTAGGCAGGCCACATTTGCACACTTGTTGCCATCATCACTCTCAAAACATCCTCCCTTCACTTAGATCCCAATACCAGCTCCCCATATTTCCCTTCCCTCCCCCCTCACTCCCCCAGGAACACTTAACAATTAAATTGTTAGTGCTTTTTCATATAGTACCTCTCCAATGTGTCCCTTCACTCACTTCCCTGTTGTCCATGCCCTAGAGAAGAGGTTATATGCAGATCCCTGAAATTGGGTTTCCCTTTCTATTCCACCATCCCTCCACCTTCCCACTTTCACCACTCCCACCACTAGTCCATGGGGATCATCTATTCCCCATGTTTCCGACTCCTGTGTACATCCTTTGTTCTAGCTGGATTTGTCTGGTAGAATTGAGATCATTAAGATAGTGGGTGGGAGGAAGATTTGAGAGCTAGAGAAAAGTTGCATATTTCACTGTTACTACACTGGATCTTAACTGGTTCATCTACATTGAGTTTTGTATGATTGGTTTCCTACAGGGGCTCAGGTAAAAAGCAAATGTTTTGAGAATGATGGGTAAACAAATGAACAAGCCTTTGACACAAAGGATGTATGTGTGGATTTTGATAAGAGTTGTAAGAGCCCCCAATAAAATTGTTTAATTTTAAAAAAATAGGGAAAAAGGCAGAATTCAGCTCCCTCCTGCCAGATCCCTTCAGTCTTGGCTCCCACTGGCAGTATTCCAGGGGCCCTCCCACCAGACCCCCAACCCCACCCCCAGGCTCTCCTGAGCTCTCAGGCTTCCAGTTTCCTGCCTGTGCTGTGCATGGTCCTGGCTGTTGCGATCATGGCAGTCTAGGAGGTCAATGCCAGAGACTAGAATTGCACCCATTTGCCAAAGCCTACAAAACCAACTGATGAATCTGAGTTTCTCATTGGTATGAATTTGACATGTATGTGTCGCCCTGGATATTATGGAAGAAGAGCATTCCCTATCACCTGCTTGAAAAATGTAACTTGGTCGAGCATAGGAAAATTCTGCAAGTATAAGTCATGGGGAACTCTTTCAGAACCCAAGAATGGTATTGGGCAAGTGAGCATGGACATTTTGTTTGGATCAACTATTAATTATACTTGTTCTGACTGGGAAAAAAAGGCAGAACTCAGTACAAAACATTTCTCAGGATTCCAAGTGATTCCTTTTAAGGGAAGTCTGAGCTCTAAAGATTAGACTGTATCATGCACACCAGGCCATCCAAAGACTCAACTTTTAATGGGTTGCTCTTGCTGTGATAAGAGGTTATTTGGTCTCATACTGACCCAATACATTGAAGTGCAGTTCATTTTAACCATACTTATTACATACAAGCTTATTATAAATGGGGTGAGACACCATTAAGAAAATAGAGTATGCTCTGCAGATTTGCCTCAGCAGTGGGATTCAAATAATTGAATCAATAGCTCACTGCCCTTTTTTAAGCACAAAAAAGAGATATACCTAAAGGCCGTTCATTATTTCAACATGATATTAGAATACCATTGCTGCAGAGCTGAATGTTAAAAGAAAGAGTAAGGAATATAAATTTGTAATTTCTGCATCTGGTGGCTAAGCAGTTGTCCATCGTAGAGAGAACACTGATTATAAGTGTCATTTTTTAAAATAATTTATTGGGGGCTCATACAATTCTTATTGCAATCCATCCATTGTGTCAAGCACATATATTCATTTGTTGCCATCATCATTCTGAAAACATTTGCTTTCTACTTGAGTCCTTAGTATCAGCTTCTCATTCCCCCCTCCCTCCTGGTTCCCCCTCCCTCATGAACCCATGGTAATTTATAAATTATTATTATTTTGTCATATCTTACACTGTCCAACATTTCCCTTCACTCACTTTCTGTCATCTGTCTTCCAGAGAGGAGGTTATACGTAGATCCTTGCAATAGGTTCCCCCTTTCTACCTCACCTTCCCTCCACCCTCCCAGTATCACCACTCTCAGCTCTGGTCCTGAAGGGGTGGATCATTTGTCCTGGATTCTTCGCATCTCCAGTTCCTATGTGTACCAGTGTACATGCTCTGGTCTAGCTGGATTTGTAAGGTAGAATTGGGATCATGATAGTTGGGGGGGGGGAGCAAGGGAGGGCATTTAAAAACTAGAGGAAAGTAACTGGTTCACTGAACTCATCAGAAAACAAAGTATGAGTTCTGTCAAGCCATTGAAAGCTGGCTGACTCACTTCACAGTTTTGCCCCCTTCCTGCCTTCATCCTGGTTCTTCGTTTCCATTGCCAAACACTTGCAGTAACACATATCCATGCCTCATTCCAGGATAACAGTGCTTACACTCAAAGACACTCACAAAGTTCACCCTCTCAAGGAAAGGTTCCTGTTCCCCTCTTTGGTGTTAATACATAATGGATTTATACACACACACACACACACACACACACACACACGTCTTTGCCTTCCCCTAAATAGGCACCAAACAAGAGATTAGGTCTTAGAAAATGAAAGCCTCTCTGGAATGAAATGTGGTTTAAAAATCATGATAGTTTAGTTCCATGTCACGTCACTAGAGAGAAAGGTTGCACATAACTAGGACAAAATATTTTCCCCCTGTTCACCCACACAAAACAAGCTATGATTTCAGCAGGACTGGATATCTGGTGAGTTGCACTAGAATACCATGTGCTGGAATTCAGGAATTAGAGGAAGGGGCCAGAGGAAATTTTAAAATAGACCAAGAGGGTGGTCATCCCTGGTTCACAGGTCTGCTCTGCTGTTAAGCCCACAATCCACTGGGACCTGTAGCAGTGATGTGTTTTACTTTTCTATTTTGAGCCTGTGACTCACACTACAAACATTGACTTCTATTTCTCTATTAGCATCAGATTTTTTCTCGAATCCTCCAAATTGACTTTGACTATAACTTTGGTTAATATTAAACCTCTTGGGTCAACACATTTTTATAACTGTGAGCTGCTCCAACCACATGGAGTAGGGCTTGGCAAAGAAGCCTTACAACCAGGAGCAGAACACTGAGAGGGTTCCTTCTAGGCTCCTTGCCGGCCGATTACCCGGAACACTCCTTCCAGATTTATTTTCCAAAAGCGCTGGTAAGATCTTGGTTCCTTAGGGTAAGAGCCTTTTGTGACACCCTACTGCCCAACAAGGAACATGTTAACACCTTACCCCAAACTCAAGGTTCTCCAAGCCACACATCACAGGCTGTACTCAACAAGTATGCAAATGGAGTGGTGCACATGGTGAGAATCCTGGGCTGTTCTGAAAGGCTGAAAGTTGGAGAGGCTTCTCAAAAGAAACCTCTGGTGATCTGCTCCAGTCAAGTCAGCCATTGAGAAGCCGACCTAACACAGTTCTACTCAGACACACGTAGCATTTCCATAAATTGGGATGGATCAGATGCCAATTGGTACTGGCATAGGAGTCTTGGAGGTAAAGGCTGGTCTGCTCACCACAGGATACTGGGTTCAAATCCTTCAATTGCTCCAGGATAGAAATATCAAACTATGTGTTCTCATAAAGATTTACAGTTTGGAAACCATCGGGAGCAATCACACCCTGGCCTGTAGGATTGCTTTGTGTTAGGATCAACTCGATGGAAGTGGGTTTGAGTGGTACTGGTACTCATAACACATAACCACCCTTGTTTTAATCTCTTAAACCCTTTGGGCCTTTCTTACACATAAGTAAACTTACACACAAGGAACTTCACAGAACTCTAACACCAGCTATAAGCACATGGGATATGCCTAATAAATATTTAGTCAGCTGAATTTTGCTTCAAGCTTTATCAATTTTCTTGCCCCCAAACGAAAACCCATGAGCTGATTCTGATGCATAGCAAACCTGTATGGCAGAATAGAACTTCCCCATAGGGTTTCTGAAGTTGTAACTCTTTATGGGAGCGGATTGCCATTTCTTTTTCCCACAGAGTGACTGATGGGTTTGAATAGTCAACTTTTGGGCTACCAGCCAAGTACTTTAACCACTGCTCCACCAGGGCTCCTCCTACTTCCTTTGGGCACATGATCAGTAGTCACATGATGTCACTAAAACAGCCAGTTGTCCTGGCAGGTGCTAGAGCAAGATGTCTTAGTGAAACCTGGGTGGACTTCACTATGCGCAAATGAAAAAACATGCATCACAGTTGATTTTGATCTCCTCTGGAAAACAAAATAGAGATCACCAGAGATCATCAGACAAGGAAGGAGAAGTCAGAAACTACAATAAAAATGAAGCCCACGGGGAACACAGGACCTTCAGAGTCATTCTGTGATGAGGTTTTCTTGGAGGTCCTCTACAGAATAGAAACACTATGAGATTTGTTTTTCCCTGCAAATTTTTTAGTATGTGATTAAAGGGGAAAAGAGAAAGAGGAAGTAGATGAAAATATATGAACCATTGGGGAGGGGGGAGAGAGAAGAAGAAGACAACAAAGAAGAAGAAGGTCTAAAATACTGTCAGATCATAAAGCAGAAAAGAAATCCATTGCAAAATATAAAGTGCATAGACTATCACTTGCTCATAGACAAGAAATAACTAGGTAGATCCAAACATTTTGTCTGCAGAAGAAGAGGTGGAGGACCAAGAAGACAGAATCATGTTACTTCCTTAGGATACAAATATTTAACTGCAGGTAGTTTGGCCATTAAAGCAGGGCTTCCAACTGGCTTATTCTGGTTCAAGTCCCTGCTGGGACTGCTTTGCACTCCAGATAGAATGAAGCTGAATCTACATTTTGACAAGATTCCCAGGTGAATCATAAGTACAATCAGTTCAAAGCTGTTCAGTATAGTGTGTTCTTTTTGTTTTCCTACTCCAGTTCTTTGCACATTTCTTGATAATACTCTATTTTATCTTCTCAAGCTGCCCTTTGAAATCTACTGTTTAGCAACACTGTTTAGTTTAGTCACTCTTAAGTTTAAGAGAAACTTTAAGAGTCTCTTCTGGCATCCATTTCAGACTTTCTTTCCTTGAAGTCATCCCACAATTGGTCATTCGTGCGCACAGCAGTAAAACTATTCTTGTGACGAACTCTATCTCCTCATGGATGCTAGAAATCTATATCTTCACTATTGCTAAAACTGAATGGGAAAGATGGACAAAGTCTTCCTCAGTAGGAAGGCAGCAGCATTTTTTGTATGACTCATTTTCAATTTCAATAAAAAAGATGTTTTCTCTGAAGAAGCACTTCAAAAAAGAAAAACAGAATTACCAAATAAAAAGGCAAAAGTGGCCATACATTCTATCAGGAGAAAGGCCCAGAAAACCATGTTGCTTACTAAAATAAAATTTGTTCTTTCATGTGTATGTTCTCACACCTTTGTTTTCTTATAGCAAATGACTTTACATGGATGTGATAATACCCCCCACTCTCCTTCAAAGTTTACTTAAGTTTGCCAGGAATGAAGGCTGAGGTGTCAGCAGGCCTGTCAATAAGAAGAAGGCAAATCTTTTTAGGAGTTTACATTTCATGACTTGTCATATGCTTATCAACTTAGTCCCTGTCTTTGCTAAGCCATAAGGAGCCCTGGTGTTGCTGCTGAGTAAGCACACTAGTGCTCAGTGCAAGTCTCGCAGTTCAAACCCACCATCCACTCCATGGGAAATATGAGAGTGGCTTCTCCTAAAAAGATTTGCAAAACCACCCCCAATCCCAACTACATGGACAACATGCATAAGAATTCACTTTAGAAGACAGCACTGAAGCTACAGCTTAGGGAAAGGGACATGTCTGATGACAGCATGCAGGAGTATGTAAGTGAAGGGGAAGGAAGAGAGAGGGGAACACATCCTGATCCATCAAGCCCCATGGACAATATTCCTGCTCAGAGTAGTTGATGCACAGAGAGGACCACAGGGCTGGCCCCATTAAGAGATACAGTGTCCCTCATTGACCCAGAGCACTATGGGAGACAACACTGGAGACACAGATGGGGACTTGCACCCGATCTGACCCCCCACACAGAGATAAAATACTACATGTTGTGTGCAGTATGCAGAACAGCAAGGGGAGCAGAGAAAGGATGTCCCCAGGGAACACCAAAAATAGCCTTTGAGGTCAGGGTGTGGCACCCCACCAGACTGGACCAGAAAACACTGGAAAATACTCCTAAATGTCAACAAACCAACCTTGAACTATTTGCATATTTTTTTCTTTTTGTTGTTGTTGTTGTTTTTGTTGTTGTTGTTATTTGTTTTCTTTTGTGGTTTGTTTTGCTTTGTCTGATTTTTGTGCATATTATTATCTCTGCATATCTATCTCAAGAAGATAGGCAGAATAAACGATCTAGATAAAACAATGGGACCAACGGCTCCTGGGGGACATGGGAGAGAGAGTGTCTGGGGAAAGGAAGTGGGCGTTAACAAACCCAGGGACAAGGGAACAACAAGTGATGTAAAATTAATGGCCAGGAGAGAGTAGGAGGCCTGCCAGGCCTTGATTAAGCGTAACGTTATGGAGAGGAATTACTGAAACTCAAATGAAGGCTGAACATGATAGTGGGACAAGAGGAAAGGAAGAGGAAATAGAGGAAAGAAGTAGGAGACAGAAGGCATTTATAGAGGTCTCAATACAGGCATGTACACATGTAAATACATTTATAAATGATTGTGGGGACATACATTAATGTACATATATTTGTAGGTTTAGTACTAAGGTAACAGATGGATTTTGGGCCTTCACTCAAGTACTCCTTCGATGCAAGAGCACTTTGTTCTCTTAACTTGGCATTCCATGATGGACCTGGCATTCCACCTTCTCGACCTGAACTCTGAAGACAAAGCTAGTGCATAAGCAAATGTGGTGAGAAAGCTGATGGTGCTTGGCTATCAAATGATATAGCACCTGAGGTCCTGAAGACTTGAAGATAAACAAGCAGTCATCTACCTCAGAAGCAATAAAGCCCATATGGAAGAAGCCCAAGAGCCTGTGGTCACAAGGTGTCAAAGGGTTCAGGTATCAGGCATCAAAGAACAAAAACAATATCATTGTGAATGAGGGGGAGGGCAGCATAAAGACCCAAAGTCCACATATAGGCAACTGGACATCCCCTTAAAGAAGGGTTGAGGGAAGGAGACACAAGCCATTCAGGGTGCAATATAGCACTGATGAAACATACAACCTTCATCTAGTTCTTTAATGCTTTCTCCCCCCACAACTTCCACCCCCATTATCACAATTCCAATTCTACTTTCCAAATGTGGCTAGACCGGTACAGATCAGAGATTGAAATACAGTAATTTCAGGACAGATAAACCGCTCAGGACCAATAATGAGAATAGTGATACTAGGAGAGTAAGGAAAAGGAGGGGTGGGGGGGAGAGAAATGACCTACATATAACTCCCTCCCAGGATTGATGCAGTGAAATTGAGAAAAGTGGGTGAAGTGGATAGTGGAAGACATGAAAAAGTAATAGTAATTTATAAATTATCAAGGTTCATGAGGGAGGAAGAGTGGGAAAGGGAGGGGAAATGAGCTGATATCAAGGGGTAAAGTAGAAAGAAAAAGCTTTGAGAATGATGATGGCAACAAATGTACAATTGTGCCTGACATGATGGATGGATGTATGGATTGTGATAAGAGTTGTAAAAACCCCCAATAAAAGGATTTTTGAAAAAGCAAAAGAGATTTACAAAGCTCAGAAACCCTACAAGAATCATATGAGTTGTGAATCATATGTGTGTCTGCATATCCTGATGCAGGATCAGTGCCCAGTATAATTTTGGTAAGGTTTTTATAGAATTAATAAACACTAATAGTGATATTTAAAATATCAATCAGATATCTGTTGATATCTGCCTCATTTGTATCCAGGTAGAACGGTGCTTTTTAGGGTCCTGACTGGCTATGGTATTTCCAAAGTCTTATCTCACCAGCTATTTTTTTTCTGAGTTTCTCTGGGTGAGTTTGAGCCACCACTGTAGTTAGTAGTTAAAGTTTAACCATTTGCACCACCCAGTGACTCTAATAGCAATAATAATTAACATATTTTAATGTTTCTTCAGTGCCTGACACCATATACACACACTGTATAAGCATTAATTATTTCATTGACTCCTCTCATGATCTTATTGGACATGAAGCAACCATTAGCTTTCATCATTTTACAGATGGGAAAATAGTTTGAACTGGTTCCCTCATGGCTGATGCAGTGAAATTGAGATGGATCTGAATTTGTTAAATGCACCTGTATTGGAATGATAAGTGGAAAAGGATTAAAAGTAGGAGTTGAAATCCTTGAATGAAGACTTAGAGAAGGAGTAGTAATCCCTTTCAGGAGCTTGATGTGGGTGACGTGATTATTACCAGGACTGTGGAGAGCCATGTACAAAGCAATGAGGTCAGCCACCATATTTGATCTGGGCACCATTGCTTTTGATTCTTCCAATTAAGAGATGTGGCTGCTATGCAACATGTATGGTGTCTTTGCTTTCCAGGAGAAAGATTAAGTTTCTATCAGGGTGTCAGCCTATCATTTTTTCCCACTCCTTTTACTGTTCCAGTGCAGACATAGTGTACAAATTCAGGTCCACTCTGGTTTTGCTTCCTCAGCCACGACTGAACCAGAAAGTATCAGTTCAAAGCCTGAATCAAAGAAGAAGGGGAGACAGGTCAAAAAATGAAGTTTGACTGCTTGGAATAAAGTTTTCTATATCTCTCGCCTTAGATTTGAATTCATTTTCATTCCAGAGCTCAAGAGAGAAGAAGAGAGGAGATGTGTTTGGCATGCCTTAAAGGGCAACTCTGAAATCTGCCTGTAAAAGTCAGACAATAGATGAGGCAGATATAGGGTCCTTCCAGATCTCACCCCTCACTGTTGTACCTTCAATGTAAAAGAGTGTCTGGCACAAAATATTGTGTTCGGTACACCCAGTCCTTAGCTAAGATTACCAAATAAGGAAAGTAAGAATGGGCTTTATTGTGCTTACTTACTAATCTGTACTGAACAGTTTCCCAATTTTTTCCTACATCAAAGATTCGGCTGGCATCTGGCTTCCTCCCAATTCCACAGCACCTCCTTCCAGAATCAAAGCCTCTTTCAAACTTACAGTCCCTGACAGGGATGGAGAATCCAGGAAGAAAGGTGAACATGGGCTGCTTTGTGCTTTCTTACACTATAGGTCTATAAGTAAGTCCATGCTCCAATTAATGGATGGGTAATTTGCCCTTGCCCACACCCTGCTGCCATTAAGTTGATTCTGACAGATTATGAACTTCTATTCACAGGGGTTTCCATGGCTGATTTAAGATCAACAGTCATTTTTTCTGAGAGGCCACTGGGTAGACTTGATCACCCTCTCCCTCCCCACCCAATCTTTTGGTTAGTAGCGAAGTACATCAATCATTTGCAATACCCAGGGACTCCTTTGTTCAGTATACCCTCATACCTGCTGAATTTCACTTGGAGATAAGATTTTCTCCCATGACCAAGTGAGCTCTGGAAGATCGAAACACTCTGCTCCTGAAGCAAATGCCCATTAGTTGAAAAAAGGAAAAATTAAAAAAAAAAAACAGAATTTAGGTTAACTTCAAGTATTATTTTTATACTAAAACTTCTGCTTAGCTTGATTCTGCTTTGGAATATTAATATGTGGTCTTGCCCTACTCTGTCCTGAGCACTTCTGTTGACGCATGTCTGCCATTTCAAGGCTGTTGAAAAGCTTTGACCATGTCTCACTTCCAAGCACTACATAGAGGATAATTAGCCCTATACCTATGTAGGATTAAATGCTCAATTTCCTTTCCTGATTTCTCCCGGCACATGAGATCCACAGGCCAAAAATACCCTCTGCCTGCAGCAGGCCAGTCCCAGAGCCCTATGATGATCACTGCCCTCTGAGTGCCCTTCCTGTTTCAGACCCCTTTTGCTATCAGAAACTTCTTCTAACTCCTCATTTAGCAAAGAAAAAATATCCCAGGAGAGAGACTGTGCTCTTTGGGCTTCCTGTCTGTTACTCCCCTGCCCATCCGGCATCTCTGCTAGACCCCCTGCCTCTTTTGCCCCTCACTGCACCCCATACCCTTTCCCCCACTGTCTGCCTCACGTTCCTACTCAGCTACCTTTCAGGTCCCCAAATTAAGAAATTCTGACCTGTTACCATTCCCTATGTGTACAGTAAAACTGTTCCAATGATTTCTCATGGTTATGCCTTCTTGCAAGCAGATAATTAGGCCTTTCTTCTAAGGTGTCTCTGGTTGAGTTTGCACTGGAAACCTGTAGGTTCTCTTCCAGCATACCTTGGTCTCCATTTCCATCATATACAACATTCTTCAAACTAGAGTAGAACCATCCAAGGGGCAGTTTCTAGGTTCTGCATCTGGAGATTATACACACACACACACACACACACACACACATATATATCCATAGATGGGGATGGATTAGATATAAGCATCTGTTCTAATGGGATAGCTTTTCTTTTAGGAAACTTCATTGTATCTCAATAGGAAGGCACAGGTTTCTGGGGATTCTTAAATACTCGCTTAGTGGTGGGAATTTGAACATGGTGAAAAGTCAGGGGCCATGGGTTGCCTCCCAATCACACCACCGGAAGAGAGTTAGTGCTAAAAGCACTATTTTCCTTGTGGCCTCTGCCTCTCCTTCTGCCTGTCTGCCCTTAGAAGCCTGTCCTCTCACTGGCCCTCTGTGACGACTTGCTAAACCATTGACCTCAATTATTAAGTGTGGTGCAGAAACAATATTAAACCTGACTCTCCGCTCCCTGTTCAGCTATCAAGTGTCTCTCAGTAACTTGGCAGGAACCTTTTTCTCACCCCATGTCCTTCCGATTACCCAGTAGCATGTCCTGAGCCCTCCAAACCGACCCCAGAAACTCAACTCCAGTTGCTCAACGATGAAATTCTTGAACAGTTGTGCCGGTGATGCTTACAGGTCAGCAAACCAACATGGTTCTTCTTTATTGGGTAGCCTGGTAATCACCCAGGGTCAAGGGGAGTATTCATGATATCACTAATCACTGTCCATTCTTGGGAAGCAGCATTGTGCCTCCCATGTAGGAAGCTGAGTCATTACAAGACAAAAATTGCTTTGATGCTTTGCTTTGTCTTAGAAGAGGCCTCCTTGGTAGGAATTTGGAAGTGGCTTTATCCCTCTTGGCCAGCTCTGCCTATAATTTGTAGAATTACTCAAAAGAATTCTAAGGAGAAACTTCATTGACCAATAAAATCATTACAATAGCACATCATTTGTATTGAGCAAACACCCTACAGCAGATATGTGGTTTTCATCATTTAATTCTCAGAGCAAGAAAACAAACAGGTTCTGTTATCAGCTTCATTGCTCTGTTGTAAGGTGTTGTAAACTTGGCCACTGACTCATGGTCATCCTATGCTGGCTAGTCTGCACCCTCCTCAGGACCAGTCGTAGACAGAATTGCTGTGATGAAGAGGTTCTATTGTTGAGTTTTGAAAGCAGGTGGCAGTTTTTTCTTCTTAGTTTATCTTAGTCCCAAGACCCAGAAAAGTGTGTTCACCATCATAGCAATATGCAGGTTTCCACTCACAAATGGGTGACAATGTGTATTGTCTGGAACTGACCCTGGGTTGCCTACATGGAAACCAAGATTTTTACTATGGAACAACCACTGTTCTTATTTTTTATGAAGAGATGAGAGATATAGAAACAGAGTCACTGGTGTCTTAGAAAACATTAAAAATCATCACTCCAAACCCCCCTCCCCAAAAGAGTCAAATGTAACTTCTGGGATGTGAATTATCATCCTGATGGGATGATTTAAAGGATCCCTATGATGTCAGGGAATGCAGAGTTGGGAAGAGACATACATCACACATTTTGCAAATGGATTCCAGCATACTGCTGGAAAGACAGTTTGAATTACCTCCCCACAAATCAAGAAGTGCAGCTGAACTTTGAACACAAAACAGACTAGCTCAACAATCCACACTTGCAACCATGTGTCCAAAGCAACCAAAAGAGACTGCTAAGGTAAGACGATGCTTGGAATGCTTATATTAATGAAGCAAGCAATTTCACAGATAGTTACAATAATACTTGTTGGTATCATTGAAGTAACAATATATCTTGATGGCTATTGTCGCAGCTGTGGCCAAGGACCTGCAGGTTGTCAACATTCATATATGCTAATGAGATTTCAGTGAGTTTAACGAACTCTCCTTGAGTTCATTTTTGCTTCGTAAAATCACTGGCAGCTGAGGGTCAGTAGCCTAGAAGTCCATAGGTGGGAGTGAAGACTAAAGGAGGCCATGTTAATGGGCGAAGACTAGACATGGGTGGATCAGAGAAGAATAGAGATAGGCCTTTCCCCAAGATGGGTCTTGGCTCCTATGTTCAGAAGTCTAGATGTGGCTCCCCTTCTTGAGAAGTTGTTTCTTGACTGGGTTGAATTCTCCTTTGGCTCTTCAACAAAAGGAAGGAACAAGAGAGGGAGAGTGGTCCTCTTTTGCAGATCATTGTTGGCAGCTGTTTGGGACATAACTCTAGGATGTACACTATCTCACTGTTTTACACCCCAATGCAGTAATCTGTTCACCACTTCAGTGTCTTTAATATGTAAGTGGAAGACTCCTCCATGAGGTCCCGCATAAAGCAATATCCCTTGCTTGCACCATAATTCAAATGCAATGATCCTATTTCAATCTTCCTTATTCAATGTCCAAATTTCATATGCATGTGAAGTGATTTAAAATACCAGGGCTAGGGTCCAGCACACCCTAGTTCTCAAAGACTTCAACACATGGAATAGTTTGCATACAGGAGATTTACCCAATGCTACACATCGTTTGATCTGTTGGCTGCTGCGTCCACAAGCATTGATTCTGGATCTAAGCAAGATGAAAACCTTAACAACTTCTATCTTTCATCCATTTATCATAATGTGACCTACTGGCCCCGTTGGGAGGATTTGGGTTTTCTTTAAGATGTAATCCATATTGAGGGCTTTAATTCTTGATCTTCATTAGCAATTGCTTCAAGTCCTCCTCACTTTCATCAAGCAAGTTATATCATCTGCATATCGAAAGTTCTGCAGAAGGCCTCTCTCCAGTCCGTATGCTGTGTTCATTTTCATGCAGTACAGCTTCTTTGATTATTTGCTCAGTATATAGAATGAATAAAGAAGGTGACAGGATACAACCTCGACACATTTTTCTTCAAGAAAAGTCTTAGGGGACGTGGTGAATGAATGCTTCCATCATTTTTGGCCTCAGCTGGAAGCTAGAATCCCCAGTGCTCAGCTTCCTGGGAATGAAGCTGAGCAAAAGAAGGCAGAGGAGGCATCTGAAATGACAAATGGATAGTAACCAGCACATTTGGAGTTTCTGTTGGCACAGGTAGTTTCTATCAGTAGGGCCTGAGAAAGAAGGTAGGATATTGCAGAGACCACAGGTCTTGTCTTCGACAAGCTGTGCTGATCCTCTTGATAGGGGAATGTATTTCATTAACCATTATCCCTTTGACATTCAAACATTTATAAGTTATAGATAGATTAGAGAGAGAGAGAGAGAGAGAGAGAGAGAACTCTGACTCATGGGAAACCATATATAAACCAGAACAAAATGTTGGTCAGTCTGGGGTCACACTCATTGTGGCTATTAAGCCAGTTCACTTTCTCCAAGGTCTCCTTCAACTTCATTACCCTCTATTTCAAATGAGTCCTGGTGCTTTAGGCTAGGCTCATGGTCAGTAGTTCTAACCAAACAACTACTTTAAAGAAGAAAGGTGAGGCTGTCTGTAAATATTTATAGTCTCTGAAAACCTTCTGAATTGGAATCACCTGATGGCAGAGGGACCTTCCTTCCTTTTTGTTTTTTGGGTTTTTTCTTATGTGTCCAAAGATCCCTGATGGTGCCATCATGAGGCAGTGAGTGGCTCACTGACGGATCTGTGACTTGGGGCCCCCCATTCTTCCATAGAAAGCTATGGTCAGTCTTATTTCTCAAAGATTTACAACCTACGAAACCTGGGGACACAGTTCTGCTGTCCTATAGGGTTGCTGTGAAGTGGAATCAACTCAATGATGATGAGTTGTTGTTTCTAAAAATCATTTCATTGGGGGCTCTTACAGCTCTTGAAATATTCCATACAATAAATCTCTCAAGCAGATTTGTACATACGTTGCCATCAGCATTTTCCAAGTACTCTCTTTCTACTTGAGCCCTTAGTATAAGCTCCTCCCCTCTCCCCTCCCTCCCCTCCTCCCCTCCTGAATTCTTGATCAGCTATGCATTGCTACTACTATTTTGTATCTTACCCTGTCCACTGTCTCTCCTCACCCACATCCCTGTTCTTTGTCTACTTTGGTGGTGGTGGTGGTGGTGGGGTTTCTATATAGTCAACTTTGTCATGGGTTCCCCTTTTCTCTCCCTTCGCTGTTCCTGACTGTCTTAGTCTGGGTAGACTAGAGAAACAAAAGCAGGGAAACTCATATGTATATAAGAAATAAGTTTATATACAAGAATAATTGAACATTGAGAAAATGTCCAGGCATAATCCTGTCCAACCCCTTAAGTCTGCTATTAGCCCATATATGTCCCATGCCAATATATAAAGTTCCCTTCAGACTCATGAAACAGAGGCAATGATGCCAAGTACAAGATGATCACAGACCAATGAGCAGGAAGTCTTTGGATCCAGGGGTGTTGTAAGTATCTCAGCACTGCAAGGGTCTCTCTGTGGCTTCTCCAGCTTCAGAGGTCTGGATGCATCAGGGTAGGTCCATGTGACTTCTCCAGCTCGGGGTACTAGTGTAGTTCCATGTATTTTGTCAGCTGCAATGTCTCCCCTAGAGTGAGCTGAGAGAGAGAGAGAGAGAGAGAGAGAGAGAGAGATGTCTTCTGACCTTCAGGGAGGAAATCTGTCGAAGTTCCCAGAATTCTCAGAAGGCCATACCTACACAGAGACCTCATTGGCTAAGATCTATTGACAGACTCGACTCCACCCCTTCACTCATAATCCTCTCAAATTGATACCACATTATGTAACTACCACAGTGACATGATATTCCACTCCCACTACTCTCCCTGAGGGTTTTATCTGTCCTGAATTCTAAGTGTTAAGAGCTCTTATCTTATCATTGTGTGTTTTCCAGTCTAGCCAGATTTGTAAGGCAGAACTGGGCCTTACATGGTCAGGGTGGGGGGAGGGGGAGAGAAAGCATTAATGAACTCAAGGAATGATAAGTTTTTCTTTGGTGCTATACTGCACTTTGGTTGAATCATCCCTTTCTTAAAACCCTTTTTGTGTGTGTGTGCGCGTGTGCATGCATATGTGTGTGTGTGGTATCCAATTATCTGCAGATAGGCTTTGTGCCTTGTTTGCGTCAATATAATTGTTTGTTTGGGATCTTTTGATACCTGATCCCAGTGAGATCTTGATGATCATGCAGGCTGGTGTGCTTCTTCCATGTGGGCTTATTTGATGAGTTTTTTGTTTGTTTGTTTGTTTTAAATAACATGTTGGAAGCCAGGGTGTCTGATGAGCTCTTGTTGTGATGAATGGCTTCAACTGGCTGTTTTTCAGAAGATGATCATCACACCTTTTTTCCAATCTTTCTATCTTCATCTGGAAATTCCACTATGGGTGACTTTGAGTAACAATGGCATAGCTTTCAATATAGCAATATGCAAGTTAACACAGTATTATAAATTGACATATGGGTAGTGATAGGAAGTCAATCTGCTACCAAATAGTACTATTTACCTTGTTGATATTGAAATTGATTTCTTTCTTCTCTTTGAACAGAAAAGGACAAGGACATAAAGCAGATGAAACAACATCCTGGTGAGAGACCTTTGGAGTTACCATCTGGAAGCCCAAGGAGCAGGACCAAGAATTCCTGATTATGTAGACTATCAGTAGAAGCTGTGCAGAGGTGGGGGTCCTGCTATATAGACAGCAAAACTCTGGCCTGTATTTTGATTGTAATAAGGCATGGGGAACACAGAGAGGTTGAAAGGATTGCAACTGGTGCAGTGCTGATGGGTAAATGTAGGAGTCAGATGTACAAGCACACATACATGCTACAAATCCATGAAAACATTTCTGGAGTTGTGTTATGGATGATCTGTTGTTATTTATATTACAATGCAACAATGGCAGTGTAGACACTCCTTCTGAGGAGTGCTAGAAGCTCCTGAAGTTTGCGCCTTAATTTCATATTAGGCAACTCATTTCATTGGTGAACAAATTCTCAGAGATGGAAAATGGTTGCAATATACTCTGGAAATGAAAATATTTACATATGCACTAGAAATGCTACCTGTATATCATCTCAAGTTAAATTAGTCATTACTGAGAATTCATGTAAGTGATATATACAGATGAACCTATGTCTGCAATGGTGCCAAATACCCAGTTCTCTGGAAGTCCTCTTAGTTTTCCACTTAGCTCCCGTTTCAAAGCAAGATAGTTGACATTTTTACAGGCTTCCAGAAGAGGAAGAGTTGAAAGACAGATGTCATTTGAACCAAATAATATCCCCAAGCAGTTGACGCACTTCTCTAAGTATTTCTGCAGATGACTTTTGGCTTTATCCTGATCATTTAGCCTTCTGGAGGTCACCTTAACACAGTTCCCCAATACAATGATGTCCTTCTTTGTGTCTCTCTGCACAAGGTTAGTCGCTGTCCATAGGCCAGAACATGGCACATGATTAAGGCAGGAAAGTCCTGGAGAAAAGCCTTCACTCACAAGGGAAGGAGCTGCTAAAGAAAAATGGGTCAGGTTTCTCATCCTTCCTTGGGACAACACTGGGGTTGCTTCACAAAAGTGGATCAGAACGTCTGTGATGCCATTAACCATCAGCTGCTCATCGTGATATCAAAACTATGCATCAGTTGGTCCTTTCTCAGCTTCCCCTCCTCCTTTCGGACATCACTTCTGCCATGCTGGTTGGGATCAGTTCCCTGAGAACTAACTTAGCTTCACTCTCTAGATTAAAACTTGTTTTGGGAGAACCCAAATGGAAACAATAGCCCTGGTTGCATTGAGAAGAGGGGTCCCCTCATTGGGGCAGAACATGGAAGGGATTTTCATGTGCTTCACTCAGACTGAGCCCCGTCAGCAGTGAATAACCTGCATGGCTGCACATGGTGGCATTGGTATTAAAGAATCTTCCATATTGTAGAGCTTAAAGAAATAAATGCAAGCAAATCTGCACACCAAGAGTGGCTTCCCAACTATGTCACTTGATCACATGGTATGTTAGTCTGGGTAGACTAGAGAAACAAATTCATAAACATACATAGGTATTTAAGAGAGAAGTTTATATACAAGAGGAATGGAGCATTGAGAAAGCATCCCACCCAATCCAGTCCAAACCCACAAGTCTAATATTAGCCCACAGTCTGATACCAGTCTATAAAGTCTTCATCAGCTTCATGAGGCACATACCATAATGCCAGGACAATCACCAACCAGTGAGTGCAGAGTCTTGTGTATCCAGTAGTGGTAGAAGTATCTCAGCACTGGCAGGGGTCTCTCTGTGGCTTCTCAAGCATCTCAGCACCGTCAGGAGTCTCTATGTGCCTTTTCTGGCTTCAGAGGCCTGGTTCCATCAGAGTAAGCCCATGTGGCTCCTCCTCTTGCTCCTCCTGCTTCCAGGACTCAGGGTCTATCAGCATGCTGCTGTGTTGTCTTGTCAGTAGAGTGGCTCTAAGAGACTGACCTGTAAGTCTCTCACACCCATAGGGAAAATATCATGAAATTTCCCAGAATTCTCAGAGAAAGTCCATGCCCATACAGAGGTCTCTTTGGCTGTCTCCAGATTGTCAGCCTGGATTCCACCCCTACACTCCAATCACGAAATTGACACAAGAGTACATGACTGCCACACATGAGTTTCTTACTATGTCTTCCAAACTTCCCCTTTACCTTCATCCTAGTCCTCGAGATGAGAATGTCCCCTCTGTTTCCCTCTCTGTATGTGCATGTGTGTGCACACACAGACTCACACTCACATAGACACACACACACACACATGCATGCACACATGAGAGAGCTTCAAAAAGTTCACAGGACAAGTGCGCCGTCTATAAATTCCAGTTCTCACAAATGTTCGACCCTCTCTCATCCATGTGGCACACATAGAGATGGACTTCACTAGGTGCACAGAAGAAGGAAAATCACTTTGTCTTTTCATTATGTTTTTCCATAAACCTTGTGGAGCCTCCTTGTATGTACATGTATACATGTACACATAGATAGAACACACATGTATTTGCTTTGTTTTCAAGGATCAGATGTTATAAATAATAAAAGAATCAAAGGGTAATTTGAACCTAACAAGAGTGACATTGCTGGTGCAAGTAGTCTGTGAAGAGGTCCAGGGGATAGTGCGCATTGCTGGTAGACTCCTTGACTTCCATTTGGGAGACCTGGCTTCCAGGGGAGACTGTCATGTTGCTGTGATATCGAACAGGTTTCCACAGAGCTTCAGACTAAGACAAACTCAAAAAAGAAAAATGAAAGTAGAAAATCCCACCAACCAAACCTCTGTGGATTGGTAAAGATCCTGTGGCCCACAAGATCTCCCTGCCTTAGGACTCATCTTGTCTACAGCTAATACTAATGACACAAAGAAGTTCACATGTGGCCTAGACCAGGGTGCAGTATCACACCGACAAAACACAAGACTCCTCCAGTTCTTTAATTCCCACCCCTCCCGCCCCCCTGTCACCATCATGACCCTGACCCCAGTTCTATCTTCCCAATCTTGCTAGACCAGAGTATATGTCCTGCTGCAGATCAAAGCTCTCGGCACACAGAATTCAGGACAAAGAAATCCCTCAGGACCAATATTGTGAGTAGCGCTACCATGAGGGCAGCGGGGAGATGGGAGAAGAAGGAGGAGAAAGCAGGAACTGGTAGCAGTGATTGACACACAGTGGGATGACCAACAGAAACATGGGTGAAGAGAGACAGGAGATGAAAATAAAAATACTTGATATATTATCAAGGGTCCACAAGGGTGGAAGAGGGGGAAAGGGGAAAACAGGTGCTGATCCCAAGGGCTCAAGTAGAAAGGAAACATTTTGGAAAGGATGGTGGTAATGTATGTGCAAATGTGCTTGATACAGTTGATGTATGAATTGCTATAGAGATGTCAGGGCCCCCAGTAAAATGATTTATTAAAGTTAAAAAAAAAAAAAAACAAAGACAAATGTGTGCTGGAAATGTGAAGCGCAAGCTTCTGAGATAGAATGTTGCCCTGAGCCCCGGACAGTTCCTTTCCAGTCACCCAGAAAGTCCCAACCTTCCCGCAATCATCCTAAAGGCAGGAAGAAACGGGCCCAGCTGCCTGCCCCCTGCACAGATGACGAATGCCTTTGCCCTGCATCAAGCACTTATTTGGGCCACTGGCAAACCCAGACTTCCTGTGAAATCTGAGCAGGTAGCATCAGTTCTGTACTAGCAGACACAACGCAGCCTTGGCAGAGAGCACATTTTTGAGAGCCATAAGAAGGTCATTTAAAGTGTGGCACTGTTTGGGCTGAGGTGGGAGATGGCCTGTGAAAATGAAACATTTATTATTTGAGTTTGGGGGAGAAAATCAGTCACTTAGCGTGGGAGTGAAGATCAGCCAATCGATGTGTTAGGCATATTCTGTTTCTTTTTTAAATCTGAGCAAGGTCTGAAGGTCTGGTCATCAGAGAATAGAGTGAATGTTCACTTTTGAGCCAGTTGTTTTAACATCCTGTGCTTAAAGTCCACGTTCATTTGGCTTTCGTCTCTGTGAGTTTGCCTTACATGGATTCGAGAAGCCGAAGGGCAGGAGACGTTGGATGAGACACTTTTCTGGGTGCCATGTTCTGTGCCAGGGGACAGTGGATCCCCAAACCTGCTCTCCAGTCTCTCCTGGTGGCCATGAGTTCCTGCAGTGCCACAGGCCTGAGGCTGGCCACAGCGCTTTCTCCTGGGATGGGGGAGTGATGGGAGTGAACTCAGAGGCCCAGGAGTAAATGAGTCAGCAGCGGGGAGCAATGAAGCAAGGGTATTCTCTGGAATTCGTGCTTATTTTGGGACAGTATGATGCTCTTCTTGGAGGAGAGCAAATAAAGTGCTTGGGGAGGGAGACGGCTTATGTAACTCCTTTCTAAAACAAGTGGCCGGTGTCACGGGAAGAATCAACAGCTTCGTTAAAGCAGTCAAAGGGAATTGATGTAAACATAGCTGGCCTTTCTCTGAGGCAGGCTGACACTATTCTTAGCTCTACCACGAACGAGCTGGGTGAATCTGGGCCAGGACTATGGACCTCAGCTTCATCGAACATACAACAATGGGGGTGTCCCCCATCCTACCCAAGGCCTTTTCCTGAGCTTACCAAAAGCAGATCGACCACCGTCGATTTTATTCTGTCTTATAGGGATCATACGAATTTTGCAAGGTGGGAAATCTTTTTAGAAGCTGTCTGCCTGCCTCATCTTTCTGCCACAGAGCCCCTGGTGGGTTCAAACCTTGAAATTCTTGATGAGCAGACAAAGGCTTAACCACGGTGCCACCAGGGCTCCCTTTCAGAATGAACAGCCCTTCATGCTGTTGAGTATTAATAATCATAGCAATTTTAATATCAGGCAGTATTGTGGATTATGTGTTGCACTGCTCACTGCAAAGTCAGTGGTTCAAACCCACTAGCCATTCCCTGAGAGAAAGATGAGACTGTCCGTTTACAGTCTAGGAAGCCGCCTATAGAATCAGTCCAGAAAAACCAATGTCACTGCCCTTGAGTTGATGTCGACTCATAGTGATGCTATAGGACACGATAGACCTGCCCTTGGGGCGCATTAAAATGAGGACCTTGAGAATCACAGACCAAAGTGACATCACTATGCTACCAGGGCTCTTTACAGGATCAACCAGGCTCCTTATTGGATCAATAAGAGTTGGAGTTATACGTTGAGTGATGACAACAATAAAATCTGTCCTGTGGCAGACATCAGATTGGTCCTTAAAAAGGATGACATCAAAATACATCATCTCATTGTGTCTTCCAAACAATTGGATGAGGTAGATTTTGCTTGTGAGGAATAGGAGACTCCCAGCGACGAAGAGACTTGGAAATAGCCATGTACAATCGGACACAGTTGAAAAGTTGTGTATGTCGTCGATTTAGTCAGAGTCCTAGCTTGACACTCGAGAGGACAGGGCCTTGTCTTTCTTGCAAGGAGCAGCTGGTGGTTTCAAACTGCGGACCTCGGGGATTGCAGCCCAGAGGGTAACCACAATGCCACTGGGGAGTGGGGCTTGTTCCGAGTCAACATTGGCTTGATGGCAGTGAGAGGGAGTTTCTAGTAACAAAGAGTTGACGTCTTCAGAAAGGTTGGACTATTAAAGGGATTCTTTATTGAAAGGTGAGCAGAGGCAAAGGAACTTCCTGGCATGCTGAGGCACAGAGGCTAGCAACTTCAGGGAGCCAAAGTAGGATGGGGAGAAAGTGAACATCACTGGAGTCTGAGGGGGGTAGTAACACTAGAAAGGGGGATCCTGGCAGAACCCCCTAACCAAGGAGTACTGCCACTCCTAGAATCAGAGAGAAGAGACAGGAAAAGAAAGCAAGGGAATAAATCTCCCCAGGATGCCCTCTTCTCGCCCTCTCATATCCTGTTAGAACCTCCCATTGCCTAAACTCAACTAAACCCAATTAAAGCCAGCAAAGGCAGGGAGTGTTGGAATACAATCTGCAGAGGCAGTCTCCTGGCACAGAAGCAAAGTAAAAAGGCTAGAGAGTGAGTTTGGGGACCAAATGGAGAATAAAGCTTCCGACTCCAGACTCCACAAACCTTCTTACAAAGCTTGTGAATGACAGATGCTGGAGTAGCAATGTAGCATGCTCTAGGGGCAAGACCACAACAGGAGCATCATAGCGAGGGTTTGCCCAGTTTCATGGCCAACCAATGTCCAGGCCCTAATAGCAGATCAGCTTATATTTAAGGGTATTTCCCCTGGAGAAAGATCAATAGATTATCAATGCTACAGGAATAGAGGTGTGTTAGGACCATTCCCTAGAAGACTTTCGATAAATACTATAATGATATTCAACTTTGAAATGTCAGCTCCCAGAAAGAAGCAAGCTCAGGTATCTATAAGTGCACAAAGTTGGACACTTTGGTCTGCTCTTCTTTGCATGGAACCTTAATGCTCTGATCCTGTCTTCATCCATCCTTCACCCTGTTCCCACGCTGCGGGCCCACAGAGTAGGCCCAAGGTTGTCGTTGGCTTAAGGGGATAGACATTGCATCCGTGGGGATTGTTCCCTTTCTGAAAGAGAAAGATGGAGATGGCTGCTCTCATAAAGATGTCTACATTAAGAATCCCTACATCGGGGCATCTTGAGTGGACATCCACTTAATGGTAGTGGGATTAACTTCCCTGTTCACCTACCATCTGACAAGAAGACTTGGTGAGACAGTGGTTAAATACCCGACTGCCAGCCAAAAGCTTGGCACCTGAACCTCGCAGCCATTCGGCAGATGCAAGATATGGCAGTCCGTTTCCAAAAAGATTATGATCTTAAAAATCGCACGTGTTGTCTCTACTCCGTGCTATAGCCTTTCTATGACTTGGGATTGACTTGAAGGCAAAAGGTTGCTTTGTTTGGTTTCTGTACTCTCTCTGGCTGCTTTCTTTCCTGGATGAAATGTTATTTTTCTTCTTTAATAGATCAAAGTTCACCTGATCCCGCCCCCACCCCAGCAGCCCCACCCACCCCTACCACAAACCTCCCTTGCCTCCCAGTCCTCTCTCTTATCTACATTTCTTTGAGCTAACTTCTATTACAGCACCTACCATCCTGTTGTAAAGATTTGTTTGCTTCTGCACTGAACTGTGAACCTGTGAGGAAGTGTCTTAAACGGAAACAAAACAAAACAAGAAGGGATAACATTAGCTAACATATATTTTAAAAAGAAACCAACTTCACTCTTAAGGAGTCAGTTCCGACTCAGCAACCATAGGACGGGGTAGAACTGGCCCTGTGGGATTTTGAGACTGTAGCACTTTACGGGAGTGGAAAGTTTAATCTCTCTATTGTTTCTCCTGTGCAGCAGCTGGGGTTTGATCTGAAGACCTTGCAATCAGAAGCCCAATATATTATCCACAATGCCATCGAGGTTCCTCTAAACATGTATTTAGCACTTAGTGTCATAATCAGAGACCCCAGCTCTATTAAGTCTCCTAACACCCTATGAGAGAGGTATCATCTTTTCCCATTTTACAGATGAAAAAATTAAGGCTCAGAAAAAAAATCATTTTATAGGGGAGGAGCTTTGAAGGACTAGAGGAAAGCTGTGTTTCATCCTTGCTATACTGCATCCTGACTGGCTCTCATTTCCTCCCCGTGACCCTTCTGGAAGGGGATGTCCCGTTACCTGTAGATGGACTTTGGGTCCCCAATCTGTACTCCCCCTCATTGACAACGATATAAATTTTAGTTCTTTCATGCCTGATACCTGATCCCTTCAACAGCTCATGGTCACACAGACTGATGAGCTTCTTCCATGTGGGCTCTGTTGTTTCTGAACTAAATAAGCCCAGAAAATTTGATTGACATGTATGAAAGATAATCGAGCTATACCTGAGCTTGCAGATTTTTTTTACAGTATTATAAATTTAAAAAAAAGCAACTAAAAACAAAATTACTACTATCAAATTCATTTGACCTCCAAATAACCAGAGTAGAATTGCCCCTGTAGGTTACCAAGACTGTAACCCTTTATGGAAGTAGAAAGCCTTGTATTTCTCATGCAGAGTGGCTGATGGTTTTGAACTTCTGACCTTGTCATTCACAGCCCAGCACACAACCACTCTGCCATTAGGGCTCCTACGTTAATTAAGAGCCCCTCTTAAATAAAATGTGCCCAGAGGACAGAAAAGAGGGCCTAGGAGCCAAGATTGGCTATGCAAGAATCAGACAAAGTAAATAATAACCATTTATTGAGTCCTCCCCATTATGTGCTTAGCTTTGTAACTAAGCACAGTGCAAAATGAAAAATAGTGCAAGTCTTAGACCCAAAGCTTAAATTATGATGCACCCTCCACAAACACATAGCTAGTGGAAAGAATTCAATTCTACCAGCAAACTATCATCTATGCATTATTTTTTCTTGAAAGAATGCTTCACGCCTCTCATATGGACTTTGTTACACTAATATATCCATGTTTTCACAAATTAAAAAAAGTCAAGATTGAACACAAGTTTATGTATATGGTATTATATATATATATATATACACACACACATTTATATATATATTTACCAATCACTGTCATCTAGTCAGTTCTGACCCTCAGGGACCCTCTAGACCAGTGGTTCTCAAGATGTGGGTCATGACCCCTTTTAGGAGCTGCCTGATTCTTCATAGTAGCACAATTTGCAGGTATGAAGTAGCAACAAATATAATTTTATGGTTGGAAATTCACCACAACGTGAGGAACTGCATTGAAGGGCCGTGGCGTGAGGGAGGTTGAGAACCCCTGCATGCTTTCTGAGACTTTCGGGGAGCTGAAAGCTGGGTAGGACATGGTAGGAAAGTTTTCACCTTCCATCCACTCTGAGGAAAGAACCCCATCTCTTTAGCTTCAGCTTCCTTCTCCTGCGGACATCTCCGTGTGTCTCTGCATCCAGGTTGCCCCACTTCTTCCTCCCCTGCTTTCTTCGATCTCTTTTCATCTCTTAGAAGAGCCAGTCACTCAAGACACATGCTGTACTCATTTTGCCTCATTGACACAAGAGAAAAAGCATTTCATACAATGGATGAATGGATGGATGGATGACTTATGATGAGTTTTGTGAGTCCCCAATAAAATGATTTTTTAAAAAAAGAAAACACATTTCTACATGAGATTATCACCAGAGGCTATGAGTTATGACACACATCCAGGGGGGATAAAACTCAATCTGTAATGCTGCACCTTGGCCACCCCCAAATTCCTGCTCTTGCCACATGCAAAACACGCTCACTCCATCACGTTGTCCCCCAAGTCTCAGCTCCAAGTCCAAAATTCCATCTTCTGAATTACCTAAATCAGAAGTGAGATTTTAGGTGTATTCCATGCCAGGGAAAAATTTCTCTTCGTTCTTGAACCTGGAGAATGTAGGCTATAAATTAATCAGTTTCTGGACTATTGTGGTAAAATAGCCACGAGGTAGACATTCTTAGTACAAATAAGAGAAATTGGAAGGAAATCGTGGATAACTATAATCAAGGAAGATCATAGTTCTACACAGAACTGTTTTCATTACATCCCAAGGCTAGAAAATAATCCCTTGATCCCTGAGACCATCTGGGCAGCAGTGCTGCCCTCCAGACTCTGTCTTGCCTATATGCTCTCTGGATCCTGCAACAAGGCCTTCAGCTCTGCCTTGGTTTGGGAAGCCCCATTCCCCTACTCCATCCAAATGGTCACCTCACCGCTTAGTGCCCTTCTCCTGCCACTTTAGCATGGGAGCTCCATCCTTTTTGTTTGGGCAGTGACCCCACGCCCCTAGAGCATCTTATTAGTGGTCCTGCACTCTCTCTCTCTCTCAAGAGAGTAAAGATCTGATTCTTTGAAACTTGGGAGCCTGGATATTTTGAAACCCTAGAAGTCATGGCTCCACCCCTCGAGACTAAGGCAGCTCTGCTTCCTGTGCTTTTCCCAAAAGTTCTGCTGAGCTGGTGAAGCTGTTCCCGAGCTCCTCTATTTCTTTTCTTAGCAGGCAACTAACACAGCTCATGGGGCCTGTCATTCAATAGGCAAACCGGGTTTTGTGCTAGGCTTGTTGGGTAGATCCATTAGGAGAGTTCCATCAGCCACAGGCTTCAGCACTTCAACCAGAGCAGAGTCACATCTTTGGTGGGCCTTCGAGGACACCTGTACAATGTTTGTAAAACGTAATTTTATAGATCACTAAGCTCTGTTTTCATCATACAAAATTCATTTTTTAGGATCTTCTCTTGCATTTTAATATAAGTAGCCAGAAGAATTCACCAGACCCTTTTAAAATCTGGCTTAGAAATCTCCAAGTTTATCACTTACAAGTTAGAGCTACCTTTTGAACACAATTCAGACTCATTCTTTGCCCCTGCACACAAAGTATCCCTTTCTCGGCCATCCTGTGTTTACCATTTTCTTTGAAACCCTCCCCAGAAGCACCTTAATCACCCACATTTTCTTACATCATTTCTTTGCTGATGCCATACAGCCTCTAAAATGACAAAGATTTACTTTGTAGTTGCCCTCACCTAAGTACCTTTGAGGCCTACAATCGGCCAGCCATTTTTCTCTCCCCTCTAAGCTTTCTTTCCTTGACAATCAATTATTGATTCATTAAACATGAAGTGGCAATACGGCAACCTCAACAACACAAAAATTCACTCACCAATGGAAATTTCCTGAGAACTTTTAGACAGATATGGGAATCATGAGGTGGCCTCCTCTCTTGAATCTGACTCCATTCCTACTTCATAGGATGTGTCTTAGTAAACGGATAGGTAGTGAAAGCTAAAGGTGAAATTCAAGACACAAAAATAAGCAGAAGAGTTTGACTCTAATCTAAGATCAGCTTATGGCCTTCTTATGCAATGCATATGAAGCACAGGACTGGGCTTTGTGGTCCCCTTACATCATGTGCATTAAAAGAAAAAATGGAAAGGCCACCACTCTTACCTATGATACCAATTCTAGATTCTATTAAGAATAAAAAGAAGACTAGCTTCTGGTTTTAGATTGGGGAAGTTCTATTTAGATTTATATGAGTACTAGATAGCCATTTTTAGTGTCCACACATATTTTGCAGCTTATTATATATGCATATGCATGTGGTACATGTGTGTCTATTTGTAGAACAGGTGACATCCACCTGGTGGGAATGTGAGGACAAGAAGGTTAAGGAGGGAGGTTATTTTTCAACAGCCTCTTAACAATTCCTCTCCCAAGATCCGACTCGTCCTGTCTCCTCAATGAATATCCTAATCCACCCTTAATGCTGTCCTCTTAAAAGCCAAGGGCTATAACATCTGTAAGTGTTTATAAAAAAGCTTCTCAGGTAGCAGTTTTGAACGCCCACTAACATGCGCAACCCCCACTGGAAATTGCCACTGCAATTCATTCTCATGATGTCATCAGAGTTAATTTTACATGCCACTTAATAGCAATGCATTTTTAACTACTCAGGTTCTTAGATGGCCTCTGAACCAATCCATTATAATTTGGGCCTGCCCACATGTCTATCTTCCTATGTCAAAATCCCATCCCTCAATCCTTCCATAAATGTCTAACTCCGAGGTGCTTGCATGACACACTGGAGAGATTTGTTGTTCTTGTTGTTATCCACCACGGCACCAACTTCAACTCATCGTGACCCCGAGTGTGCAGAATACACAAGGTGCTACAGACTTCCCAAGGCTGTGAGCTTTTAGCCAGTGGTGTCTCCAGAGGCAGAGGATGGGTGGGCCTGAACGAGCAAACTTCAAGGTTTAACTATGTCACTCGGCACTAATTTAGCCCATGGAGGTACTCATAAGAGCAATCTTTGGGGGTGTGTGTCATATTTATGATATCAAAATAGAGCATTTAATCTAGATATCGAAATGTGTTTCATACTTTCTGGTTAATACTGATGAATATTTATATTACATTTGGGAGAACCTCGGGAAACCATGATCCTATCATTCTTCAGTTCTCCCAAAACTAACGCCTTCATCGAACCAGACTCTTTCTCTGTACTCCAACTTGACAGCCCTTTCCCTAGACTCCAACTTTGCTTGAAATTGCCTCCCTTCCCTGGTGGCCAGCGGTGTCCATATGGCACATTTTAGTTTTCCTGGAAACCCCAACTTAGACGTTCCTGCTTCTTTGAAGCCTCCTCTCAGCACCCTTCCTTTCCAGGACAGATGTCACAGTCTTTGCTTAAGTGACACTGTCCAAAACGCTTTGTGTGAACCTCTCAGTTAATTCTCGTATGTACTTGGGTGGGTGCCATTATTGTTCCAATTAGACAAAAAAAAAAAGAAAAAGAAAGAAACCTTGTGGCCTAGATACAGCTAAGCAGTGTTGAAGCCCAAGGCAAACAGATGATTTGTTTCCTAGCCTCTCAGTCCTTTGATGATAGCCCTGATATCACTGTCTGGGGACCATTGTTTTGTCTGTCTATTGATCTGTTTGTCTGTTTGTCTCACTCGACTGCAAATTTCCTGGGGGTAGGACCCATTGGTAATTCATTGATGGCTTTACAGCTCTAAAGTCCTGATGGGCACTTGGAGAAAAGAAGAGATGAGAAAAGAGTTCCTCCAATAAATTCGGAATCCTTGGGAAGCCCTGGACTAACATCCCGTCCGCGGAAGCCTAACCCAGTTCCCCAGTTTCCCCCATTCATCTTCAATTCCACTGCAAGGCAGCAACTCGACCCCATGTCTGAGCAGGAGTTGTGCGTTATGGTACATAAAAAAAGAAGCCTTAGAAATAGCAAGTGTTTTGAAAACCCTTTTCTATATTCCTATTTCCCCTCCCTACCTCCACCCAAAACAAGCTGGAGTTATGAAACACATGCTAAATATTGAGCCATTAAACTTAGGAATATTGAGGGAGCTGTTTTCTTAAAAGCTTATTTTTTTTTCAGCTCTTCTTGTTTTTCCCTGAGTGTTTTTAGCAGTTCAAACAGGTTGGGTTGCCCACAAGGAGCAGGGCACAGGTTTTTTCCACCCCGTAGGTTGAGGTATTCATTCCCACTTTAAACCTCTCTAAATTTATGTGCCAGTATTTTCCAAGGAGATGTATTTGTAGGTATGTTTGGGATAGAACTGGACATTTGCCGTATTGACTGAAACTGGGAGATGACAGCTGGACAAATTCGAGGTTTCGAGCTTCATCCTCAGCCTGACCTTTGGCAGCGATGGAAATGTTTGCACTTTGCAATGCTTGTTATCCCCCCCCCCCGCCCCCCGTGCACGAGAGTGTGTGAATGTGTGTAAAAGAAGGGGAGTGGAGAGCAAGAGAGCTGGATAATTGAAATAATATAATCATAGAATAATTGTCAGAATGGGTTCCCAGGCCCCTGCTATCCAGTTTGGGCTTTAAAAGTTACACCGTGACAAAGCAGTCCATTGCTGTCAGAGCTCTTTCTGGACCTGCTGACACCCCTTTGCACTCTCTAACATCCTCCTGCATACCACCACCAGCTGGCCAGTGACCTAGCATGGAGCACACTGCTGTATCCTTATGCACATGTGTGGAGGGAAGCATCGCTGAGGTAAAAATGGCTCACTCTGTTTCATATCCGATGACTTGAATTGTTACAGAGTCACACAACAAGCATGTAGCCACAATCAAGATGTACAACAGCCCTGTCACCAACTCCTCTCAAAAATGAACTAACTAAATTTATAAAATAATGGTCGATGTCACCCTCTCTTGCAGTTAAACTCATTTCTTAGCCCTAGCTTATAGCAAACACTGTGTTCTGTCATCTTGGTGATTTTCTTTTTGCTTTTCCTATAATATAATGTAAATGGCTAGAGTAGAATTGCCTCCAGGGGGTTCCAAGGTTGTAAATTCCTATGGATGCAGACTCTCATCTCGTTCTCACTCAGAGCTTTGTGTGAATTTGAATTTCCAGGTTTTGATTTGCAATGGAGGGCTTAACCACTGTGCCACCAGGCTGCTGATAGGTGTCTACTTATTGAGCAAAGACAAGAAAAACACGAAGCACCTGTTTCCTATTTAGTCTTTTATGTCTGTACACGTTTGCAGGCAGTATTTTCATCTCTCTAATCCTCCCTTGAAGAATTCGGTAGTCTTCGATTTACACCATGCCAAAAGAGAAGTTCCTTGGGGACTCAAATTGTATTTCTTTAAAATGTTCTCTTAGTTTGGGGAAGAAGAAGTCATCTCAAGGGGCAGCATCAGGGCTGGAGGGTTGAGGAGCCAGGTTTCTCTGGGAAACCCCCCTTGGACAGCCCTGGCTTCCCTCCAAGGCTGAGCAGGTGCATTGAGGTAGAGGAAATGAGCACACAACAGACCAGCCTTGCTGAAACTTTCCTGGACTTGGTCTCACTCAGTGCACCTTTTCACTTTCTTCAAGTGTATTCATAATAAGCCCTTGTGGTCATCCTGTGTCCTTTGAAAAAAATCGTTAGGATTGCCCTTTGGAAGACTGAAAAATAATCTTCATAACCTTCTGAGCTGACGCATCAAGCTTAAATTTAACTGGCCCAGTAGTTAGCTTGGAAGCCACTGTTTTGATTGTACCTATTTTTGAAGGCACTCTAACAAGACTAAGACAAGTGTGTTATTGAGAGAACTTCTTTGCATAAGTTGATTGCAGAGACATGTTTAGACATGTTTGTTTTTTTTTAGAAGAGATTCCTGCATGCATTATGAACTGGAACCACTTTAGGGACACATCTTGACTTCTTTCTCTCATTCTCCCCCTCTTTCTCTTTCTGTATGTGTGTGATGTATATGCATTTGATTTCCTTCATGCAGAATAATGTATTGGAGATTCACCCTTTCATTACTTTTTAAGCAGTTTGCTCATTTTTCCCGAGTCATGTCCCATGATCCACCAGAAGCTACTATTGTTATTCATTAGCTATGCATTCGCCCGGTGAAGGATATTTGATTGCTTCTTGTTTTCAGCAATTATGAGTAAAGTTGTTTAAATGAGTGCATGCTGTGTGTATGTGAATATGTGTGTGCATACATAAACATTTCCCTTTTTCTTAGCTCAATACCTAGCATGGGACTATGGGGTAAGTGTGTACTTAGCATCACAAGAAAATGCCAAATTGTCTTAAAGTTTGCTGCCATTTCTTCATTCGACTAAACATTTAAGGAAGCTCTGGCAGAGTCCTTGACATTGTCCACCAATGTCAAAAAACATGATAGGAAACAACATGCCAATGACATGAGCAGGTTAGTATAAAGTAGATCAGACGACTCATGGTGCCAGTCCATTGGCACAAGAGGAACTCATGGATTATAACAATTCCCAATACTATTATTTTGGCTTTTGCCACGGAGCGGTGTCTGAATTAGACCTAACCTCCTCTGGATGACTTTGTGCGTAGCTTGTGAATAAGTCATTCAGGCTGATGGAAAGACAAGACCTATTATTAACATCCATTTCCAAGAGGAGATGGTGAAGCCTGAGGAGTTGAAGAATGCCCTGGAATTCAGATGTTCTAGTACCTAATTCCTACCGTGACAGTGACTCATGGGATGATCCTGCGTACATAAACTTGATGCTCTGAGACTCAGTTTCTCAACTCTGAAATAGGGAATTCCCCCATTGACTCAAATTACTGTGCAGGGTCAAGAAGATTACAAATAGGAAGAGTGTCACATGGGACATTGAAATTGAAGTCTCACCACATCATGGGCCTGGGAAACCTTTCCCAGTATGTTCAAGGCCATTATTATACCATTCTTTACATGGAGACTCTCATAAAGAGAAGTCACATGACTGGCTTCATGAGACATAGTGAGTCAGAGAAGTTTAAGAGTCCCTAGGACTCCTGACAACCTATCTGAAGATATCCACTGACACCCCAAGTCCCCTTCCTTCTAGAACAGTGGTTCTTAACCTGTGAGTCGCCACCCCTTTGGGGGGGTCAAATGACCCTTTCGTAGGGGTCACCTGATTCATAACAGTAGCAAAATTACAGTGATGAATTAGCAACGAAAATAATTTTATGGTCACCACAACATGAGGAACTGTATGAAAGGGTGGCGGTAGTAGAAAGATTGAGAACCATTGCTCTAGAGGAATTTGACAAGTTGAAAAGACTATTGAGAGCATGACTTGGCCTTCATCAGTGGTATTGACAAAGAAAGTCATCTTCCTCATCGTTTTAAATGTATCTTTTCCTCCACAAACAGATTCTTTTAGGAAAAAACAAATCAAAACCAGGTCTAGGATAAGGTGACCAGACATCCCGCTTTTTAACATTTGTCCTGAGTCCCACAGTGTTTTAAAATTAAAGTAAATATATTACAATATTACATTTGCATTCAATGAAAATTTTTGTTGCTCCATATAGACCAAATTTTTAATCAAGAACCACCCCCAGCCTCCTGGTCAGTGGTGCCCCTCTTATGTGCTGCACCCACCCATAGCCATTGGTTTCACCCAAACATAACCACTTCAGGTTTCTTACTGTTGTCACATACACCATGCTGACTCCCTGGGACCAGCACATGCACCTTTATCAAAAGTCTGTCCTTCGGGAGACCTGGACAATGTACAATATGACAAAATAATAATAATCTATAAATTATCAAGGGTTCATGAGGGAGTGAGGAGGGAGGGGACAAATGAGAAGCTAATACCAAGGGTTTATGTAGAAAAAAAATGTTTTGAGAATGATGATGGCTTCCATAGTGTAATGGTTAGCACTGTGGACTCTGAATGATGATGGCAAAAAATATACAAATGTGCTTTGCATACAATGGATGCATGTATGGATTGTGATGTATTGTATGATCCCCCAATAAGATGATTTTTTAAAAAAAAAGTCTGCCCTTCAGCGGCAAGAATCCATTTTGTCCCACTCTCCTGTAAATAAACCTGCCTGTGAATCAGCTTTTGACTTGGGCAGGTAGATGTTGAAGATCTTTGGGGAGGCATAAAATGGTGTCTTTCCCACCATTTCCTGGGGTTTTCTCTTGAATTAAGCTGTAGTCACCTTTATGGAAAGCACCTTAATCATACACCCTTTATTAGCTTCTTTCTTTCTCCTGGAGTAGCCCCATTCCCCTTTTATCTGCCCATATTCCCGAACCTCCCAAATAAACTTGTTAACTGCCTTTGAGTTGGGCCCCACATCATGGCAACCCTATGCGTCACCGGGGAGACTTCTGCCTGGTCCCTTGGCATCCCTACCAGCTCGGTTGTGCCATGGACCTTTACGATCTCTAGGTGTGCACGTATCTCTTGATGCCATGACTTTGTGGTCTCTAGAGGAACCCCACTGCCCTAGTTTCATTCTGACTCAGTGCTACTCTATAGGGCAGGGGAGAACGGCTCCATGCGTCTCTGAGACTGGAGATCTCTCGGGGAGTAGACAGCGCCATCTTCCTCCCGAGGAGCGGCTGATGGTTTTTAACCTGCAGTCAGCAACCAGCCCGTCACAATTAGGCCACCCGAGCTCATTACTTATGTATGGAAATTGGACTTTGAATAAAGACCAAAGGAAAATCAATGCATGTGAATTATGGTGTTGGCAAGGAACATTGAAAAGATCATGGACCGCCACAGGAACAAACAAATCTGTCTCCAAGGAATTGTAGCCAGACGGCTCCTTAGATGCAAGGACGGTTCGACTTTGTTTCACGTCCTTTGGACGTGTTATCAGGAGAGACCAATCCCTGGGGAAGGACACAGTGCTTGGTAAAACGGAGGCAGGGAAAAAGTGGAGGACCCTTCATGGGATGCATTGACACCCTGGCTGTAAAAATAGACTCAAACATGAAAAACAATTGAGAGGATGGTGGTATTTCTTATCGCTTTTACCTGGGGTCATGACGAGCTGGAATGAATGCGTTATCTCCTAACAACAACAACAACAACAACAAAAACAAGACCCCAGGTGGGGTAGTGGAATATGCACTGAGCCGCTGCTACCCACCATGTCTCAAGTGCAGGCCAGCAGCTGTCCGCGGAAGCAAGATGAAGCTGTCAACTCCCGTAATGATGTCGCTTCCGAAACCCAAAGGGGTTTTAGAGGGCATCCTTTAGCCAGAATTAATTCAATGGCCGTAGGGCTTTTGTTTGTTTTGAAACAAGAGTGAGATTGCGAGATTATGGGGAACTCTAGTTCTAGTATTTTTTTAAAAGAAAGAAGTGCACCCTTGTAAGAGTAGTTATGCCGTTTTGCAATCCCTCCATTACTGAATACAGGTTCCAATTTTCCCTTACTCTTGCCCACATTTGGTTATTTGTTTTTTGTTTGTTGGCTTGCTTTGTTTTTAAACTGCTCTCTGCAACAGCGAAAGATAGTATCTCATTATAGTTTTGATTTGCTTCTGTCTAATGACTACTAGTGGTGACCATCTTTTCAGGTTTCTTGGCTACATGGATTGACTCTCTTTGTGCCCTTGGCTCATTTTGCGCTTTTGATGATGAGTTGTTGTTTTCTTTACATTTTTGAGATTGGATCCTCATTGGATAGACGTTTTCCAGAGATTTTTTCCACTAGCTATTTAGGTTGTGCCTCTTACTCTTTTAATAATGTCATTTGTGAGCATTTAGCTCACAAAAATGTTCATAAGATTTTTATGAGGTTGCATTTATCCATTGTTTCTTCTATCTATGTATTTATTGTTATGTTTGCTATTTCCTTACAAAAGATTGGAACCTGCAGTCTTCCCCCTGTGTTTTCTTTTCCTTTTCTTTTAAAAATCATTTTATTGGGGACTCTTACAGCAGTCATAGCAGTCCATACATCAATTGTATCAAGCACATTTGTACATATGCTCTCATCAACATTTCCAAAACGTTTTCTACTTGAGCACTTGGTATAGACTCTTTCTTTAATGTTCTGAATTCTTTTTTTAAAAATCATCTTATTGGAGACTTAAACAGCTTTCATAATAACACATATATACAGACGTACTTTGTGTCAGTATTTATATCTTTTTTTTGGCGGTGGGGGAGTCTCGTACAACTCATCACAATCACGATTCGTCACGATCCATCTCTCCATACACGGTGTCAAGCACACTGTTGCCATCATCATGCTCAAAGCATTTGCTTTCTACTTGAGCCCCTGGTATCAGCTCCTTATTCCCTCCCTTCTCCCCCTTCATTTTCTTCCATTTTATTGCTTGCAGCTTAAAATGTAGTTCTCAGATTTATTTTAGGTAGTTTTTGTGTTTGGTGTGAGGTCTTGTTTCATTTTTTTCTAGATATTACTATCCAGTTTTGATAGCACTGGAGAATGTTTGTAAAGGAAACTGTTTCTGCCACACCAAGTCAACTTTGACCACTTCTTAAAAATCAGTTAATTCGGATTTCTAGTAGATTGGCCTATGTGATTATTGTTGAGCCAATACTAGGTTGTATTGATTACAGTTTTGAAATTGGGGCATGTGAAGCCTATGGCCTTGTTAAATTTCTTCAATATTGCTTTTATGTTCAGGGTTTCTTTTTTTTACATATGAATTTGGTTATCAATTTTTCTATTTTAGTAAAGAATTGGTTGGAATATGTATTGTGATTGCATTGTACCTGTAGATCTCTGTAGGCAGATGTATGAAGCTTTCTAATTCAGGAGTATGGACTGTCTTTCCATTTTTGTTGGTTTCTTTTTAGTCTCTTGTAGTAGTGCCTTATAATCTTCATTTTATAATTCATTTAAATCCCTTGTTAGATGAGTCTCCAAAGGGTTTTTTTGATTTAAGGACTATTGTAAATGGTATTTTTCCTTGGTTGTTTTCTTGGAGTAGAACTGCTCAACTGATTTTTGTGTGATGTTCTTTTACTTTGAAGTGTTGCTAATTTTTTCTATTACTTTCAATAGTTTTCTTGTGGAATCTTTAGATCCATCTAAAGGATTGGGAATCCCTGGTGGTACAGTCCTAAGGTCCTTGGTTTCTAGACAAACAAGCCCAGTGGTTTGAATCCAGCCAGCAGATCCATAGAAGAAAGAAGTGGCAGTCTATTTCTGTACAATGTCTAATCTTTTGGAGCAATCATCCATCATTCTACAGAGCTGTGATGAGTGAGAGTCAATCTGGTGGCAGTGGATTGGTTTACTGATCTATTTTTGGTTTATACGTAACATAGTGTCACCTACACATCTACTTTTACTTCTTCCTTTCTGATTTAGATAACTATTAGTTCTATTTCTTGTCTATTGCTCTGGGTAGCACTTTCAGTGCTATGCTAACTAAGAGTGGTGATAATGGGCATTCTTATCTCATTCCATTCTCAAAGACCAGATTCCCAGTCTTTCTCCAGGAATACAATGTTGGTTATTGGTTGTACCTATATATACCTGTAGTTTTGTTGCGAAGTTTCTCTTCTCTTCCTATTTAGCTGAGAGTTCTTATCAAAAGAGGTTCTGAATTCTATCAAATACCTTCTCTGCACCAGTTGATGTGAGCATGTTACTTTTCATTCATTTTATTTCTGTGGTAGATTACATTGATTGGTGCCCTAAATCATCTTGTAAGTCTGGCATAAATCCTACTTGATCATAGTGCATGACTTTAAAAATATGTTTTAAATGTGTTTTATGTGCTACTGAAATCTGCTGGATAGAATTTTATTAAATATATGAGATATTGCAATTTTATTTTGTGTGTGATATTTTTACGTGGTTTAGATATACACATTGCGCTAGCTTCATAGAAAAAGCTTAGTCATGCTTATTTTTCTTTTATGTCTTTTAAGAGATTTAGTAAGATTCATGTCAACTATTTTCAGTGTGGCCATCTGGTCTTGGACTTTAATTTGGCAGTTTAAAAATGATATTTTCATTTTTTTTTGTTTTATAATGAATCTAAATTATTTTTCTATTTCTGTTTGTGTTAGGATAGGTAATGTTTTCTCAGAATTTGTCCATCTCATCTAGGTTTTCAAAATTATTGGAGTACAATTTTTCATAATAATTAGTGACGATCCTCTTTATCTCTGTTGGTTTAACACCAATTTCATTTACTAATTGGTTTATTAATATGATTACTTTGGTAATCAAAAATCAATCTCTTGTAGTTTTTTCTTTTGTCAACCTAACCAGTCCATGGTTTGTCTATTTTTTAATACTTTCAAAAACCAAACACTGATTTTATTGATTCTATTGTTCTTTATGTTCTACTCTATTTCTTCCTTGATCTTCATTATCCCCTTAAATTTATTTTTCTGGCAGTTTCAGGCCTTTTTTTTTATCTCCCCCATCTATTTGCTTGCATGAATGAATTTGGAAGTTCTTTTAAAATTATGGGAATTTTGTTACAATTTTTCCTCTGATTATTGCTTTTGTTGTGTCCCAATGCTTTTGATACACTTAGCCTTTATTTCATTTGGTTCAAGGAATTTTAGAATTTCACTTTGCTTCCTTTTGTGGCCCGATTTTATTTTTAGTAGGATATGTTTAAATTTGGAGATATATATATATCATATTTATAATTGTTTATTTCTAACTTCATACTGTTATGGTCAGAAAAATGTTTTTATGTTTTCAATATTTTAAAATTTATTGAAACTTGTTTTATGTACTGGTAGATGGTCTTTTCTGAAAAATGATCCATGTGCACTGGAGAAGGGTATGTTCTGATCCTGGGTTTAGTTTTCTATATATGAGGGTGAGTAAAAGATTTTGCCAGTTCATAAATGCATGGGTTAATTCCAAATAGAATGAGTTTCCACATGTCTCTGTGACCAGTGGATGGTTGCTGAAGTGTTCTCCTAACAGTACACTTGTTTTAGTCTTGTTAGGATGCCTTTCCACAAAAAAAAAGAAGAAAAAGCAGGGGGCAGTGGGACGGCGAGATAGGTTTTCTGCCATGGGGTGGGGGTAAAGAGATGATTCTGATGTCAGGACTAACGTAAACATTTTTAAGAGAACTCAAATACACTTCCTCCCCTGTCACTGACGCTTTGTCACAAGTTTACAGAAATGCTGCCCACATAAAACAATAGTTTCTAGGCAGATGAGGTATTTTAAGGAGTGCCTGGAAGGCATCAAAGATGAATTGAAGGCAGAGAGGTAAACTAGAAGAAGCCTGACAAGTACTGTGTTTGGAATCAGAAAAGGATAATCTTGGTAGATTTTTCTCAAAGGATACAGGACGACCTCCAGAGTTCATTTTGAAGTTTTTTGTTTTGTTTTGCTTTTTTATTTGAAAACTGCATCGAAGAGATAAATGCAGGGAAGTTGTGCCACAAACGTTCCCCCATTTTGACAATGCATCTGACCCAGTCTTTGAGAATCACACAGGGATTTCCGCTGGATTTGAACCACCAAGCCAGTGGGCCGCAGTTCTGCACTCAACCACTACACCACCAGGGCTCAGCCCCACACAGGGACTTTTATGGGCACCATCATTCCATTAAACCTGCAGCTCTGATATTGCCTCTGTCTAAGGCTTTGTTTTGTGGCCCAAGCTCAAAGCACATGTAAAATGATTACAGTTTGAGTCTCTGGGGGATGCCCAAGCTGACATTTTAGTGTGTTATAAATCAGAGTACAGAATCCTTTGTGGAAGGATGAGGGAGATGGATGTGTTGTCTTTAAAAGTATATACACTTAGATAGAGAAGATATAAAAAAAATGCAAAAGCATTAAATTGTGATTGTTCTATTAATAAGTTATTGCGATTTTAAATAATATTTTTGAGTGACATTCATATGTCTATTAGGTCCAATTGATTTATGATTTTATTGAATCCCTCCATATTCTAAGTGACCTTCTTTGAGATGTATAGCATAAGTGATGTATACTTTCAGATGTATATTGAAAGTGGTATGTTGAAATCTCCCTGTAAGGTTGTGAAGATGTCTAATCTTCTCTGCTATTAGTCAGGTTCCCCCCTCCTCCATATATTCTGGAGCATGGCTTTTAGGAAGCTATATATTTATAATTTTTTGTCTTCTTACTGTATTATAATTTTTATTCTTATGTAGCATCTTCATTATAAATACATTTTTATTTAAAATCACTTTTTTTCTGATATAAGTGTGACTACCCATGATTTTGTGCCATAGACTGGTTGCAAGAAATATTTTTCTCCAAACATTTATTTATAGATTATTTGTGTCTTTATATATTTAAGGCCTATTTGTTGTAGACTGCAAAAGACTGGATCATGTTGTTGATATCCATATTGCCACTTCCTGCCTTTTCCAGGGGAGTTTAGACCATTTATGCTTATGAAGACAAGAACGAAGAAAATATTCTAAAACTGATTGTGGTGATGATCATACAAGTCTTTTTGATGTGACTGAACTGTTGAATTGTGTGGCTCATGAATTATATGCCAATAAAACTGTTGGGGGTGGGAGGACTGTTGGGAAAAAATAGTTACTACCTAAAATGAAGTGTTTACTTCATTCATCTCATTGTTTTTTAAGGTCTATAATAAATAGATCATCTATCTATCAGGAATACAAATATATCTGGATACCTTGAGGGAAAATTTTCAGCCAATGAAGTAAGAAAAATGAGTCAGGCCAATTGTTGAGCATCCTACTAATAAAACATTGGTTAATATGTTTTCATCACATAGCTGAAGCTTTGACGATAGAATTTATATATACTCTTACACATACTCTTACATACACACTAAAGACACTTATAAACCTTATAAACACAAAGGATGGATATAATTGCCTTTAACTGTCTATAAAAATAAAGGTGTTTGTCTTTCTAGAAAAGGTTAACTCATAGAAGATGTCATTGAAATATTTTGCTTGCTGACTTATGACCTATGATTTCTCTAGTGGTGCTTTTTCCTCAATTTGTTTCTAATTTACAGAACACACACAGAGTTTTCAACCAAATGCAGTGTTCTTTCCTATCCAATATCAACATCAAGGAATATCAAGTGCAATGGCTGACAATCAGGGGCACACTTCCTTCTTTCAAGGAGCTGCCAAAACTTACTAAATGAAACACTCCAGTCTCGGCAGGGTGCTTTGTCAGTTTACCTGCGCTGAAACTCAACACTATCAAAACTCCTAACATCCTCACTTCTGTGCCACAGGAAAAGGAAAAAAAGAAAATCATGTTCCACAGAAGACGACTGCCATCTGTTTCACAAAGCTTGCTTTTGATCTTCATGTGTCTCCTCTAGCCAACAAACACAGATGCAACTCCACATCTGTGACAGGGCTAAGAGATTCAGCCTTGTGATTTGCATGTATCCTTTGCAATGTGGGTATCATCCAACAGAATGTTTGACTTGTGAGCAGAATTCAGTCAAGGAGAATGAAAAAGTTAATCACATACCGATTCTTTCCACTGTCTATGAAGGAAGAAAAGTCTATACCTAATTGCTCATTTCCTCCAAGCACAATTGCCAATCAGGCATCTCCTTGAAAATTATAGAAAAGTATTTCTTTTTTTTTTTGAAGTGGGGGGAATCACTCTCTCTGGTGGTCGTGGGCACCACCCAGCGCTGCTCCTGAGAGCCGCCGCTGGATTTGAACTGCCAAGCTTCACGGGCTGCAGTCCCACACTCAACCACTTACACCACTGGGGCTCAGCACAGAAGAGTATTTCTTAAGCAGACTAAGCTAGAATGGTACACAGGGACCTAATTTACTCCCTGGGAGGCATGTGGAAGGGACCCAGGTGGTAGAGCTTAAAGATTTGGGCTGCTAATGGAAAGGGGAGCCATTCTAATCTACCAGTTGTCTCATGAGAGAAAGACGTGGGCAGTCTACATCTGTTAAGACTTGCAGGCTGAGCCCCGGTGGCGTAAGTGGTTGAGTGCGGGACTGCGGCCCGTGGGCTTGGCGGTTCAAATCCAGGCGACTCTCAGGAGCAGCGCTGGGTAGCTCCCACAACTATCAGAGGGCAGTGATGGCCAAAACAAAACAAAACAACAAAACAAACAAATAAACAAACAAAAAAGACTTACAACCTTGGACATCCTAGTGGGCAGTTCTATTCTGTCTTAGTGATTCACTATGAGTCAGAATTTGATGCACAGAAGGACATATGCATTTGAGAGACACAACCTTGAATGTTACTGAAATTCAGTTTGAATATGCAACAAGGTTGGGTGAGACTTCCTAGGCAACTACACTGAATAGAATTTTGTGCTTAGATGTGGTTATTGTGGGAGTTCTGTTTGTTTTAGCTATTGTGCTTTTTTAATTAAAATAGTTTTATTGAGGGCTTGTACAACGCTTATCACAATTCATAGTTATTGTGTGTTTGAATAAAAAGTAGTGGAGCACATAGTCATGAAAAACTTTTTAAAAATTGTTCATTTCTTCTTCATTCTTTATCTGACTGAGTTCTCCTTCTTTCACTATAGTGTCAGGTTCTTTTTAGCTTTTGATTGGAATTTTAAAGATAGTTTGTTTTGTTTTTGCTTTTTTGAGACTATACATGGCAAATCATATTCCATTTCAATAGTCTCAATATGTATAATTCAGAAACTTTGATCATTTTGCTGAGTGATTCAACGCTCTCATCTTTCTTTACTGAGTTCCTCTTCCCCATGAACAAATTCACTGCCTGCCCCCCACAGGGTTCATATATAATCTCACAAGTTTCGACTACCAACTTGATCCTATACAGATGGTACCTAAAAGAGCAGAGTGCCCAATGCAGAACATTTAACGAGTTAACCAGCCTCGGAAGTTAACAGGGATAGTTCTACTCTGCCCTACTTAGAGATGGAATCAACTTGATAGCAGTGAAGTTGGGTTTCTTGTTTTGGTTTTATGAAGACTTAATGAAGTTTTTGTTGTTTTTTTTCTTTCTTTTTCTTTTTCTTTCTTCTCCCTTTTTTTTTTGGCAGGGGGTTGGGGTGTAGAAATCATCTCAGAGCAATAATTTCAGGAGTTCGTTCAGTCTTTATGTTTCCAGAAAGTCTGGAATCTCTGTTTTAAAAATTCTGTTCTATAGCTAATGAGTCTTCTAAACAATCTTGGGTCGATATATTCAGTAGCTGGGTGTAAAGATTCAGACCTTGCCTTTAGAAAGGTGTGGTCTAGTGAGACCCTAAACCGAAAAACCAAACTCACTGCCATCACATTAATGCTGACACATAGCGATCGCCTGTGGCTTTCTGAGACTCTAATGCTTGACAGGCGGCGAAAGCTCAGCCTTGCTCCCACAGAGTTGCTGGTGGTTTCCAACTGCCAACCATACAGATCACAGAACATTGAGAAACCACTGCACCACCTGGACTCCCTATATGAAGGAATGGTGGGGGGTGGCGGTGGGGGATGGGGAAACCTGGGAGGGAGGGAGGGTCATGGTTGCTACAATAGGTCCCCGAAAAACAAACAAAGCTGTTCTGTTGTCCTTCGTGAATTAAGACAGGTGTAGTAGATTAAATTGTTTCTAGGATGTAGGTTGAAACACCAAACCTGCAAATGTTAGCTTGGTTGGAAATATGGTCCTTGGAGAATATATCCATGAACGTGAAATCATTATGGGGCAGGGTCAGTCCTAATTCAATCAGAGTGACATCTTTTGAAAGGAGGAGAAGAGACACAGGTCCAAAGAGGGAGAGAAGACAGCCGAATGAGTTTGAAATTATGTTCCTTGGTAAGCCAAGAACCGTTGAGGCTGCCGTAAGTTGAGAGATACCAGAAAGGATCTTTTCCTAAGACCGATGGAGAAGGTGACACCTTCATAATTGTGAGACAATAAATTTCCATTTTTCTAAGCCAGGGATCATCAAAGTTTTAAAATAAGGGACCAGTTTACTGTCCCTCAGACCGCTGAAGGACTGGAATATAGTTTAAAAAAAAAAAAAAAACCCAACTATGAACAAATTCACTGCGAGCCCGGGATGAGTTGGCTTCTAAGCAGGACAGCAGTGGCAGCAAAAACACCGGTCAGCAGGGTAAATGTCCTCGTTGGGTTGCATGTGGACCACGGGCCGCAGTTTGAGGACCTCTGTTTCTAAGCCACTTTAGCACTTTGATAGCAATACAAAATAACTCTTAAAAAGCAGAATACCCTAATTAGATTTTAAATGTCAGATATGTGTCAACCCTACGGAGGATGCAAGAACAGAAGGAGTGGTATGTATCCCGGACTTGTGTAAGGAGGCAGCGTTTCAGGGTGTTGGATCTGTCAGCAAACTGCCTGGTTTCAAACCCTGGCTTCAGCCCTGTGTGATGCCGGGCCATTGAGGTTTGGTCTTGTCAACGGTGTGGTGGCCGATCCGACACCTCCTGCCTCTTGGAGGGGCTTGAGGACTAAAGGACTCTCCAAGCAAAGTCCCCAGCTGCAGCCCAGCACAACACAAACGCTCTAAAGGTGTTAATTACTAGGTTAAACAAGGAGATAAAAAAAGAATCATGATGACGTGAGCCTTTCCTGTGGGATGATCATGGTTCAAGGGCGTTTTATGCACGACGTGGAAAGGTAATAAAGGTGGCATGTTTAAAAACATTCTGTGATTCTGATTACACACTCGTTTATTCAACGAGTAGGTATTCAGTCCATAAACAGGCAGGCCTTGTGCAGGCCACTCTGGATATCAAAAGAAATAGAACGATTTTTGACTTTCAAGTAATTATAGTCGAGTCAGGGACACATGATTATCCCGTGTGACAAGTACTTTAAACTGGAAGAATAATTAAGGAAACACGCGATTCCTATCTGAGGTAGCCGAGAGAGAGAGAGAGAGAGAGAGAGAGAGAGAGAGAGAGAGAGAGTTCTTAAAGACGGTAACTCAAGGGACTTTTGTGGGAGAAGAGGGGCTAGAGATATGTGTGCTGTATGGGAATAGTGGGGGCTGAGAGAGCAATATTATCTATAAAGAGAAGGGGTAAACTAAGGCTGTTTGTGGCCACTCCTTTGGACTGTAATGTGTTAGGCATAGGACAGTAATCCTTCATCTGTGTGGCCTCCATCTCACTATGCAAGCCATGGCAGCTCACTCCTCTAGCATCGCTTGAGCGCTGACTTGATACCAGGAAGTGTTTCAGGTTCTGCAGCTATAACACACAGAGACCCTTTTTTTTTTTTTCTGTTGCTCTGCAGTTTAATTTCTACTTGGTGATAGAGGCAATAAAAATGGAAATAAAGAAAGCTAAATTATAAAGATTCACAGAAGAAAATAAAAAGGTGGACTTCGATGTGGATAGCTTAAAAAGGAGGATGGGTTAAGAAAGGTTGTCAACAGATAGGTGATTGTGCTATCATTTGGAGAGCAGGTGAACAGTAGTCTGAGAGGAGAAAAAGAAAACTTCTGACATCTCCAAAAGGGAATGTGAGTTGAGGAAGACAAGGATCAAGTTAGTGCAGAACTTTGGAGGCATAGGTCAAGTTCTAGATTTTGACTCTAACTGCATGGGGTGATATGGAGAGGAAAAGAATAAGTAGGATGTTGGTTTAGCCCCAAAGCAATCTGTGTGGCTAGTGGAATTGGAGCATAGCAAAAGGAGAAGAGAGACCTTTGTCCAAGAGTCTGAAGTGCTCTTGAAGGCATATGTCTATTATTTTGCATCAAATGGTCCAGACACAAGCACCATCGAAACAAAGTTCACCTCAATGGACAAGGCTCATTTTATCAGGGAATGTAGCAGGCTAACCTAAATGTTTCTTGGGAGCCAGGTGCTGGTTTGTTCATCTCTCAGCAGAAATGAGTGTCATAAAGTATTTCCATCAAGTAATGTCTACCGCCTCCACTGGTAATGTCCACTTTGGGAACTCCCAGTTTGGGAACTCTGTGTATATGTGTGTGTGTGTTTTAACTGATTCCAAAATAAACAAAAGAATTTAAAATGTTAATCAAAAGTAAACAATGGGATACAATAAAAAGAGCCAGGCACCACTAGTGACTTTTATTTCCTTTGCGATGGGGAAAGCAAGGGAATTCTACATAAAACTCCCCCCTTCAACCTCCTGGAAATGGTGAAGCAGCTTCCCCTTCCCCTTGGCTCTGTGTGGTCTGCTGATATCCGGAGGCTGGTTTGTTTTTATCTTGCTAAAGGAGGGTCAGAATATGTGACCCCTCCCCACTTCACTAATTTCTTAGTAGGCAGAGACATTCTCATGAACTCTCAGTATTACAGGCCAAGAAAACAGGCATAAAAGGTCTGGCTTGTGAACAAGGGTACATTTGGAAAACAGAGGTATTTCATCCTGGCTGTCTCCATCACTTACCCCACAGCTGGTTCAAATGATTTATGTGAGCAGAACCTCCATCTGTCAAGGAGAGTAAACTTCAGAGTGTCTGCCAAAGGATGGGAGTCATTGCAAAAACAGTGGTGTGATCAGATTTCCCTGAGTTTTTAGTTTGGGACTTTTGGCTATACAGAGAAATTAAATCAATTTTAACTTGATCATCCCCTAATATCGTGTTGTCATTGGGGATTAAAGAGGAACCAACCTGCATTGTGATCTTAAAATGCATGGCTTTGTGCTTGGGTATAACCAGTGATTGGAATTGGGCACGTTGAATGAGTGACTATCTATGAATACATCCTCTTGTTTGCATCTATGCAGCAACCATAAAGCAGAACCAACCTGATGGCAGCTCATTAGCTACCTATGAATGGTAGTACCTTGCAGTATCAAAACTGCCTGTGCTTTGTTTTCCAGCATACATCTAGAAAGCCTTTAATCACAGCTCATTGAGGGTCAGTGTGATACAGTATGGAAATGAGCATGCCACACAGCATATTTTTTTTTTACTATGCCCTTTCTCCGCTTAAAGTACTCCTTTCTGAACCATCCAATGATCTCTCACAACAGTTAATATAGTAACCACTCCTAACCTTATTTCTCACGGTTCTATGTAACAAAAACCAAACCATACCAAACTCATCATATAATTAATTCCAAAGTCAAAGATGATGAGAGTGATAGAATACCTTCACTGCTTATTTCTATTATGTACATCAGCTAATCTTTTTTTTCACTTATACTGAAGAACGAACTCTTTGGAAATATCTATTAAATCTCTCAAGGGTCTCAAGGGGGTAAAAAAAAGGGGGGGGAAAGGAATTGATAACAAGGGCTCAAATAGAAATTAAATGTTAATAAAATAATGGTAACATATGTTGCCAAATATGCTTGATACAATCAATGTACAGAGTGGTATAAGAGTTGTAAAAGCCCCCATTAAAATGATCTTTTAAAAAAATAGCAACAGGACATCAGGAAGTGAAGGGCAGAGAAGGGATGTTGCTTCTAACGTCTCATTTTCAATTGTGTCTGAATTGCATGAAATGTTGCTGAATCAAGAACTAGAGTTTTCACTGTATTCAATGGTGATTTTTGAGGAACGGTTGTTGTTTTTAGTTGTCATTCAGTTGATACAGCTGGTGTTTGGATTGTTAAAGAGCTGTAAGAGCCCTCAATAAAATGATCGTTAATAATAATTAAATAATAAATTTTCTAAAGTATCTCTCCTTTTTGACATCAATGTTGACCCATCTATGATTCTGTTTCTTCTCTGTGATGTTCCTGTTGCAAAGGTGACCCTTTTGCTGTGACAGACTAAACCCTCAGGGCTTCTACCCAAGTCCATCATAGAACCTTTTTGGCCTGAAACATTTTATCGCCTGCTACTGAAAGCTGTATGTTTGGAGCTACAAACTATTTATCAACATGATATCACTTGAAATTCTTATTGGTAGTGATTTAAATTAGTCGATTCCCAGAAGAATAAATTCCACATTCGTTGCTCTGAAGCCCATTTCTATAGCTGATTTATAGATATCAGTTGCAGTGATTATAAATTTGTTTTTCTGCTAGGGCATGAGAATTCAAATCATTTACAAGTAGCAACAGGCTACAGCTGGAAAGCAATACACTGCCTTTATTTTACTTCTTTGCCCGTCAATAACGTTTCATTGTTGTTTCCTGATTTTTAACCAGTCTACACTTTTATTTCAATCTGTGCCTTAGTTCTTATGAGCAGTGATAATAAATCATAAGCTAAAAGGGACTGGAATTAAATTAATATAGAACCAGAAATATGTTCCATTCTGAATCGCCGTTATGGAAATAGAAAGATCTGTAACTGTGTATTGCTGGGGAAAAAAGCAGGGGGCGGGAGGACAAACTCCCTGCTACCTAGAAATTTCTGACTCATATGAGACAGAGTAAAATTGCCTCTTGGTGTTTCTAGGGCTTCAGATCTTTACTGGAACTGATAGTTCAAACTGCCAACCTAGTGGTAGCAGCACAACACACAATAATAATAATAATAATAATATCCTTTATTATTATATCTGGTGTGTCAGTCTGGGTAGACTAGAGGAACAAATTTCATAGACATGCATATCGATATAAGGAAAGGGTTTATATACAAAAGGAATGTGACACTGAGAAAGCATCCCAGCCCAGTCCAGTTCAAAGTCATGAGTCCAATATTAATCCATATGCCTGAAATCAGTCTATAAGGTCTGCTTCCGACTCACGAAGTCACAGGTCAGTGGATGCAGAATTCCGGCACTGGCAGGGGTCTCCCCATGGCTCCTCGCTTCCAGGGCTCAGGCCCATCAACAGCATGCCACTTCAGCTTCAGAGGTCTGTCTTCATCAGGGCAAAACCGTGTGGTCTCTCCGCTGGCTCCTTCAGCTTCTCGAAGGCTGCATCTTGTCTTTTCCATGATTAATCGTCTCTGAGACTAACTCCCAACAACTGGGGAAGATAACTTTTCATCTTCACGAGGGAAATATCGTGAAATTTTTCAGAAGTCTCAGGAGAAAGCCATGCCCACATAGAGGCCTCATTGGCTACTCAATGGCTATCTCCAGATGAACGGGCTAGACGCCACCCCTACATCTCAATCATAAAATTAACATAAGTACACGACTGCCACATCTGGAGTACCAGTGTGTAGTAGTTATGTGTTTGACCGCTAACCACCAGGTCAGTAGTTTGAAGACACCAGCTTCTCCTTGGGAAACAAAAAAGACGCTCTCTATTCTGGTGAGTACCTCACTCAAATTATATTATTTTCCATCATCTCATGTGCACATGAATATTGGACATTGAATAAAGAAGAATCAATGCATTTGAATCACAATGCTGGCTAAGAATGCTGAGAGTACCATGGATTGCCAAGAGAACAAATAGATATGTCTTGGTGGGCACAGGGCCCCATAGAAGCAAGCATAGTGAGAGTTAGTCTCACATACTTTGAATATGTTGTCAGGGGTGACAGGTCCGTGGAGAATACATCACGCTTGGTAAAGTAGAGTCACAGTGAAAACGATGAAGGTCCTCAACAAGATGCATTGACACAATGGCCATAATAATGAGCTCAAACAGAAGCATGACTGTGAGAATGGAGTCAGACCAGACAGTGCTTTGATGCTGTACATAGGTTTGCTATGAGTCAGAACAGTCCCAGCAGCACCTCACAATAGGAACGACATTTCTGTCTCTGCCGGAACATCTCTTCATATAGCATTCATGGATCTCAGGGGATATTAAGCATGAATGGTAAGTGACAAATGATAAAGAGTGCATTTCATGTGCGAACTGAAAAAATAGTTTCGATTTTAAAGTATTTCTATCTTTGGAACCTTACTCCTTTTTTTACTCTGTTTTTTTTTTATATAATAAAGTTGGCTATATGGGGTCACTATGAGTTGGAATCAACTTAATGGAACCTAAGACCAATAAGATACTCTTTTACATATTTTCTAAGAAAATATATTAGATGAAGTCTTAAAAATAGCTGATTATTAAGAAAAATTCTTCAATTGAAATATGGTATTGATAAATGTGAGGTCCCATAAAGCCCTCCTTCAGGACAAAGATGGGACTTTCTATTGCCATTAAGAGTTAATAGTCTTGGGCTGAGCCCCGGTGGTGCAGTGGTTGTGCGTGGGACTGCGGCCCACTGGGACGGAGGTTCAATTCCAGCAGTGGGGCTGGGCCTCCTACTCCCACCACCGGAGAGCAGTGATGCCCCCAAAAAACCCAACAAACAAAAAAAAAAGAGTTAATAGTCTTGGAAACCCACAGAGGCAGTTCTACCCAGTCCTATAGGTCACTGTGAGTCACACTCACCTCGTTGACAGTCAACGTGGCTTGGGTGCATGACAAATACATGCATATAAGACGTAGATAGGCACATGAGAGGGCTTCAAAAATTCATGGAAAGTGGAATGGAAAGATACTGGAATATTTCCATGATTTTTTTGAAATACAAACAATTATCTGTTATCAAACAATTGTGTCTGCCTCATGGTTACTTCAGGTATCACAGAATGGAACCGTGCTTCATGTACACTATCTTGTTTTCAAGGGTGGGACTTTTCAGAAGCAGATGATCAGACCTGGTTTCTGAGGATCACTGTAGGGAAGTTCCAGTAGGAAACCTTCAGCTAGTAGTTGAGTGTTTAATTATTTACACCATCCAGGGTCTCTCTCTCTCTCTCTCTCTCTCTCATACACACACTCACAAACACACACACACATACATGTATGTATGTATGGGTGTATATATGTACCTATCATTCTTAGGTCTGAATAAATGTTTTGTTTTGAAAATTTTTAGCATGGCGGCAGTGTTTCCCATTGAGACCAATATATTGACCCTGATATATATATGTATATATGTGTATATATATGTGTATACATATGTATATGTAAATGTATGCTATTTATATATGTGAATCATTTTATTAGGGTCTCACACAGCTCTCATCACAATCCATCCATCCATCCATCCATCCTATGCAAAGTACGTTTGTACATTTGTTGCCATTATCATTCTCAAAACATTTTCTTTCTACTTAAGCCCTTGGTATTAGCTCCTCATTTTCTCCTCCCTCCCCACTCACCCCTCCCTTATGAACCCTTGATAATTTATAAATCGTTATTATTTTGTCATATCGTACGCTGTTTGATGTCTCACTTCACCCACTTCCCTGTTATCTCTACCCCAGGGAGGAAGTTATATGTAGATCCTTATAATAGGTTCCCCCTTTCTACTTCACCTCCCCTCCACCCTTCCGGTATCATCACTCTCACCACTGATCCTAAAGGGATTGTCTGTCCTGGATTTCCCATATTTCCAGCACCTCTCTATGCCAGTGTACATTCTCTGATCTAGCCAGACTTGTAAATAGAATTGGGATCATGTTAGTGATGGGAAGAAGCATTTAGGCCCTAGAGGAAAGTTGCATATTAGCATTGTTGTTACAATGTACCCTGACTAACCCACCACCTCCCGGGGACCCTTCTGTAAGGGCATGTTGCTTTACCTACAGATGGACTTTGGGTCACCAATCTCTACTCCCCTTCATTTATAATGATATAATTTTTAAGTCTTTGATGCCTGATACCTGATCTTTGATACCTCATGGTTATGCGGGCTCGTGTGCTTCTTCCGTGTGGGCTTTGTTGCTTCTGATCTAGATGTCTACTTGTTTACTATCAAGCCTTTAAGACCCCAAGAGCTATATCTTTTGATAAGCAGTCACCATCAGCTTTCTTCACCACTTTTGCTTGTGTACACATGTGTCCTCAGTGATTGCGTCGGGAAGGTGAGCATCATGGCATGTCAATTTATTAGAACAAAGTGTTCTTGCTCTGAGGAAGTACTTGAGTGGAGGTCCAATATCCACCTGCTGGCTTAATATTAACCCTGTAAGTATATGCATGTAGATCTATTTCCCCATCATCAATATATTTACCTTTAAGCCAAGTTATTGATGCTCTTATGTAAGAAATTTCTATGTCTATTACTTCTCAGTCTTCCATAAATTAAACTATTTCTATTTATTAACTATCCTGCCTCCATTATATAGTCTTAAAGCTTAGTGCCAGTGAAAAATAGCCCTGTGTGAGTTTCATTTGTATTTACTTTTATATTTGAGAGAATGAAAAACTAGGAGAATCAAGGCCTTTCCCATAGCCTTCACTAACGTCTACATTCTACATCTCCTAGGAAAGGATTTAAGATAATTAACAAATATAAGACATGAGGATAAAAAATAAAATTAAATGTAAATAATGACTAAAATTTGGTCACAGAGAGGTTTCAGATTATCTTAGTGGCAAAATGTCATTTTCCTGAAATCCAACATATTCCTGACTGCATTGTTTAGGAAAATATAGTTATTCTCCTGGACTGGGAACAATGTGTCAACCCAGTACATTCTTTTTTTCACTTTAAATGTTATTTATTGGGCTGAGCCCCAGTGGCGTAGTGGTTGTGCGCGGGACTGCGGCCCACTGGGACGGAGGTTCAATTCCAGCAGTGGGGCTGGGCCTCCTACTCCCACCACCGGAGAGCAGTGATGCCCGCCCCCCCCAAAAAAAGCTATTTATTTTGCTACTGTTCAGAATATACACAGCACATTCACGAATTACACAGCTGCTACCCATGCAATTTGGCATGGATTATAATCTTCAAGTTGTGTATTCATCTTCATCCTTCTTTTCTAAGTTGTTCCTTCCTCATTAACACCAACTCAATACTCTGTAAGATTCTTATCTAATCTTTTAAGTTGTTTTCGACCATTGATCCTATACAGATAGTCCTTCAAAGAGCATGGTGCCCAAGACAGACCTGTCTTACTCCTTAAGTTAAACTATTGTTGCATTATAATAACTGCTCTGTTACTCACTTGAGTTTCTGCCATACTTTGCAGTCTTTTTAGTACTCATCCCACCACTTCTCCTTGATACAAACAGTGTCTGAGATGGAAGTGGGAAGGGAATAATTTCATGGTTTATTGGCTTTCATGGCATGGCCTGAAAAATATGTACTATAGAGGTGGAGAAGGACAAAGAAGGAGAGTCGCTATCTTGTGCCTTCTGACTACCCATTCATGGGACACATCACAAAAAGATAGCAACTGGGTATTTGTTTCCCACATACATTGGTAGATGCTCTGAAATCAAAGTTCCCCTGGTCAAGTTGGATGCCTGTGTTCTAGAGCAGCTCTGAGCACCACACGCCCTTCATTGGCTGTGGTTTTTCGGAAGTAGGTCCTCAGATTCTTCTTCTTTTTCTTTTTTCCAGACTCTTCTTCCGCAGCATTCATCAGTAGCCTTGAACAGTCAACCATTCAGTTATTCAGAAAGTGCCTGTTTATGCTACTGAAAGATGCCACTGTACCATAAAAAAATAGTAAATATGCCAGGAACCATAAAGTCTATCCCAACTCATGGAAAGCCCATGTGTGTTAGAGTTCTTTTTCTTACTTGAACTTTTCCCCCAAACACTCTGGGTGGACCCCAACTGCCAACATTTTGGTGTGCAGTCCAGTGTTAACTGCTAGCAACACACAGAAACTCGAGGCCAAGACAATGGAGAATTAATTCAGATGTTAGAATACAAGAAGAAAAGATGAGGCTAATCTTCAAGAGTAGCCTACAGAGAAACTGAATTGTTCTTGTTTTGTTTCTAATATTTAAAACAAACTGTTTCAACATCTATCTCTGCGGTCTTTCCCCTCCTATTTTAAATGGTGTACACGTACAGGTATATTTAATGGTTGCAAGCTTATTTGTATGCTTTTTTTGTGGCATCATTGCCCTGGTGGGAATAGGAAGCCTAGCCTTGCTCCCAGAGAGCTCCTGCTGGATTTGAACTGCCAATAGTTACAAGCTTATAAGGTGGTATCCGTTACAACCATGTGAGCTGCTACAAAATTGCCAGAGTGTAACAATATCCCTTCTTTGTTCTTAAACTCATCTCATTCTGATATTTTAAGATAGTCTCCATATTCTTCTTCCCTTATTATTATTTCCCTCATTCCTAATGGGATATTTACAATTTGTAAGCTTTTAAAAATAAGTTTTCATGAGAATATTAGAAAATATTTTGGTGAAGACACTGAGCTATTTGCCACCTTTGCTCATTGCGATTTACTCAAGACTGCCTACAAACCACAAGTTTCCTATTGGGAATGATAGAGATCCTCATCGTGGAAGAAGCTGTATTGGTGACTGTGGAGGCGGCAGGAGAAGATGAGGCTTGCTACTTCCGTAAAGGGCGACAACGTTGGAAACTTGCAGGGGCAAGTCAATGCTAGCCGGTCCGGGCACTAGGAGTAGGAAGCGGAGTAGATGGGAGTGAAGTGAGGTGTTTGAGCAGAGGCACAATTGAAGAGGGGCACAATTGCGATAAAGTTTGATACTGAGAACTCCCAGTCTAAATGATCATGATGATAACATCCTGTTGAGATGAATGCCAATATTCTAGTCTAGTGTAAGTTAGCAAGACACTAGAGAGTCACAGCCTAAGACATATTGCTGTGATATTGGCTGCTGCATCATTTATGATGACATTTGCTCTTGCTTTGAAATGCTGAAACCCAGACAATGACTGAGACCTAATGAGAGGCTGAGTAAGCCATAGCCCAGATTCCTAATGCAAACAAACATTTTGTCAAAGATTATTGAGGCGCAGGCAGAAACCTGTAAACATACAAGTTACTAGCTTGGAAACATATTTTTCAAATGATTCCAAGATTCATGTTGACACACAGTAATCACCAGAAGCAGGTAATGGAATTTTATTGAGTTTTTCAGATTACATGTGCACGCGCGCACACACACACACACTCATATGGCATCCGTTATCTGTTGTTACAATACTGCTGCATAATAGCACATACTCAACCTCAGCAGGCGGGGATTAAAACATGTTTGTAGGCTGGCTGAGAAGTAGCTGATCTAGACTTCACTCAGTGGGACTGTTCATCTGGTCTCCACGGGGTCATGATAGGGTAGCTCTGTTACAGGTGTCCTTCAACCTTCTTCCTGAGACCAATGTGATGGACTATCTTGTTCCTCTCATGAAGAAGGATGAGGTTAATTATTAAGCCAACCAAATCACATAAGCACTTTTCAAGGTCCTGTTTACTTCTCAACAGCTACCAATCTCCTTGACCCAGGTAAATCACAAAGATAGGGAAATTTGACTGGCCTGCCATGAGAAAGCAGTGCATCCATGGTGAAGGTCATGGCCACAGAAAGGGAAACAAAAATGAGTATTAACAATGTAACATATTGTACATTTATGTGCTTATAGATACCCAAAACAGACAAACATACTCACTGCCATTGAGTTGATTCTGATCCATGGCGACCTTATAGCACCGAGTAAAATTGTCTCTGTGAGATTCTGAGACTCTAATTCTTTATGAGAGTAGAAAGTCTCATTTTTCTCCTACAAATGAGGCTGATGGTTTTAAACTACTCACCTTGCACATCGAAGCCCAATGCATCACCACTATGCCACCAAGGCTCCCCTCACCTCTTTCCTTCCATTAGCAACATCTGTACCCAGCAGACAATTCTATTGCTCACTTTTCCCCCCACAATAAATGCATCAGCTCTCAATATGACAATAATATTAACAGTAGTCTTTATGTATGAGATACGATGAAAATCATTTTCCTTTCTTCACCATACTTAATCCTTGGAAATGCTTGTTTTTATGACAGGATTACTCTTTAAGATTTTTTAAAAAGCTGACATATAGACAGTCTAGCTACTATGTGGAGAAGGGTCAATTCAAATTCAGCTCCATGGCATCGCAAAGTAGGTATTGGCTTCTAGGAACAGTGCCTCTTCAACTTTCCAGCTCTGGTCCAGCTGCCCTTCCCCATGCTCTTTATTACTTCTTCCCTTCCAACTTGGGGTTCTTTGAACAGGCTCCCAAATGTAGCATATTCTTTGCCCAAAATGTCACATATGCTTCCCTTCTCACCTTTTGGACATCCAAATCCACCCAATGCTAAACGGATTGCCTCAGATAATATAGTCCTTTAATATTCCATGGAGATAAATTTCCTCATGTCTGATCTTTCCTATCTGTCATCTATAAGGCCCTTTCTGTAAGGCCCTTTTAACTTATCCTCTCATTATATTCCCATTTGTGGTCAGGAAACTCTATCAATTGCCAAGTTTTATGACAAAATAGGGCCAATTTTTATTTATCTTTGCTGGATCTACCTTATGCACAGTAACTTTTTAAATAGGTCAATTGATAGACTTTGGTCTTCAAAATTAAAGATAAGCACTAGGCAATTCATGGAGAAGGTACACAAAATCAGAAGATAATTCCATCCTATTTGCAAGTTCTTTTGGGGATGGGAAGATAATTGTGAGAAAACACTGTTGAAGAAGAAATTCCTTGCATATAAAGGGTGGCTGATAGTCTAGGAGTTGAGGGAAAAGAAAGTTGTCAGGGGCAAATAAAAAGGTAAACAAAAGGCAAAAGAGAGTGGAAAGAAAGGAAGGGAGTGAAGAAGGAAGTGAAAAGTCAAGGCAAAAAAAAAAAGCAGAGAAACACAGTTAGGAGAGAGAGAGTAGTCACAGTTATGGATCGATGCCACAAGGATTTTAGAAAGAAATCATTTTTAGTGCATCGAGAGGGGCCAAAGAAACAATATTATTATTTCAGTGCCTGGGGTCTAGATTGACTTTTTAATTAATGCTAGAAATTGTATTCATGTGATTGAGATCCTGATTGCAGCGAAAGTTGTCCAACTCTGAAACAGCATTTCTGCTTAGTCTAGTTTCCTTTAAATACATGTTTTGTCATTTGAACATATGATTGAAAGAAGGAAGTACCCATTTTAATAATCATTGGAGCTATTAGGTAGCCAATGGTAGCGCATCTTTTCCAAATTCACTTGCTATTGTCAGGGATGATTTATGGCTCTTTGAAAATCATGAAGCACTCTGATGCTAAAGCTGATACTGAGTGTTTAGAGGTAGGATATGTCCAAGAAGTCCTCCAAAAGTTTCAAATAAAATATAATAAATTTTGTGGATTGAGTGTCTTTCCTGGTTTTTCGTTGAAATGACACTATTCCAGAGCAATAAATCCCCTTCCTTAACTGTTTCAGTCTTCATGGACATGCACATGTGTCTTGGAATTGTCCAAGGTTTTTGTTGCTGCTGTTGTTGTGTTGTTAGATGTTGTGGAGTCAGTTCTGCCTCATACCAACCTTGTGTACAACAGAAGGCAGCACTGCTTGTCCCTGTGCCATGCTCACAATTGTTCCTAGGTTTAAGCCCATTGTTGTAACCACTATATCAATCCACTTTGTCAAGGACCTTCCTTGACTTTAAAGCATGATGCCCTTTTTGCTGTCTTTCTGAATGTGTCCTATGGTGATTGCTGATTGTTAAAAAGGCCAAAGGATTTGAATTTTCAATCCGTCTGTCCAGACCCACAAGTTCTTCTTCAAATTTTATCCTGGGCACTTATTTGTTTGATATAACAAAGGACAAGCATGAAAATAATATTCCAAGTGTCACCCAAATCCTAGGAACAAAAGGTTTGTCTTTTGTGACAAAAAAGGTCTTTTGGTCTTCAAAAGACCATCATGTGTGAAATAGAGATTTTCCTTCTGATGCTGAAAGCAAATCAAACCCTTTTCTAACAAAATACCATGTTGCCAATGACTGTGAAGTTTATAGTCATGTTCCTCTAAACCTTTCCCTTCCAGGTTCTGAACTCCCATGAAGGATCTGTGTCTTGCCAATCCCCCCACCTTTTTTCCCATTTTATTGGAAGCTCTTACAGATATTTTAGCAATCTATAGTTCAACCAGATCAAGCATAATTGTACAATTACTGTCACCATCATTTTAAAAACATTTTCTCTTTGAACTCTTTGATATCAGTTCTCCTTTAGCCCCTACCTCCTCCACTCTACCCCTCAGAAACTCTTGTTGTGATATATATGTAGACACACACACATATATATACTTATAAATATATACATATTTACACATATTTCTTTCCTTCCCATTATTTTTCACAAATGTATTTCCCTTTTCTCTAAGTGGAATTTTGGCATCCTGAACTTGGTCTGATTGTTTTAACCGACAGTTCTTATGCATGATTCTATAGTCTTGGAGGACAGTGTCCTATACCTCATTTCATCACTCTCGGGTAATAAACTGAAGCAGGATGAAGTCATGTCCCATCAGCAGTATGGCGTTGGTTCCTATTTTGACTCATGTTCTTGAGTCATTTGTAGATGAATCAGCCCTTCACCTGAAATGTTACACTGGTCATAATTCCTTGATGCACTCCCTCATGCTAGCAGGTTCTCGTTTTGAATTCTAGGGTATCAGAAATATCATATTTATTAAAAATAGCTAGCAATCTCACCAGAAAGCAGAATATGCAGGCATCCAGATTTGAGAAGCATAACTTGCATTCATTTCACAACTTTTACCATCAAAAGCCCAGGAAGTACCCCGCTTTAGCAATGTACTATAACCTCTCTCTGGACAAATTGAATAAATAAAGTTTCCTAAACTGTTCCATGAAGTAGTTCTGGTGGTGGAGTCATGATGCATTGGGTTGTGCTACAAATGGTTCAGCGGTTTGAAACTACTAGCAGCTCTGTAATATTTAGGTTATTTTGTTTTTTTGAGCCAATATGAAACAGTAAAATGTGGGTGGAGTTTAGCCTGTCAGTCAGGTTGCAACTTGATGACCTACCTCTTTTTGGACTTGGCAACAAGATAAATGACTTTCTTGAGACTGGTTTCCCCACCCCACCCACCTCTTCTGTCTTCACCTTCCTTTTGCGGAGCCACATTGAGACCTGCATGAGCTCTGTGATGCCACTGCCATCGATGAATCCACACCACTCTGCACCCACTGGCCCGCGATCTTCCTGCATTCGACCTCGTTGCATGCATATCAGATTATGAACTAGTATTGGACGTATGGGCTTGAGTTGGACTTGGCTGAGATGTTATATTGAGGTTTGCAAATCCCTTGATATAAAGCTCTTTCTTATAGATATGAGTGTCTCTGGATTGTTTCTCTTATCAACCAGGATTTACACAGGCTCTGAGAGAGAAAGGCTTTTCTATTTCTGTTAGCAGAAATTCATAGGAGCAGTTCCACCCTGTCCCACAGGGCTGCTGTGAGTTGGCACTACTAGATGACAGAGAGAAAATGGGTCCATGAGCTCTTTCTTCAAGATTTAATGCAAAGAACACCCCATGCTCAAATAATGGAAGAATTTCATGGTTTGTCTCCCTCTTGAGGAATGCACACAATCTTATGTATATGGTACTGCTATAATACAAATACCAGAAATGGGTGGTCTTTCCAAACTGAAACTCATTCCTTCATAATTTGGGAAATCAGAAATCCAGAGTCAGGAGAAGATTTATTCTCTAGAAGAAGATTTATTCTCTGTCAGCACCTTTCACCATTAACGGCTCTGGAGTTCATCAGGAATCTACATGTGCTTGACATTACTCTTCCTCTGGATCTAGCAGATTATCAGTCCAGAAACCCTGGATCCACAGGATGCATTCTTTTCCCTGCATTTCCGGATGGTCATTGGGTTCCTTCTCTCCCAGCCACTCTCCTGTTCTTTTATCTATTGTAAGAGATAAAAGCTCTGCTTGTGTTGGATTGGGGGTATGACTGGAGTAAGGGTTATGCATCCCACCCTATACTGACCCAGTTAACCACAGCTGAATCCTTAGAAACATAACCAAAACCTGTTTCATTAACACGGGACTTATAACACATAACTGAGAACTTAAAGCACATGACAAATGGAGGATAATTACATCAAATCACACCATATCATGGGAGTGATTGCATCATTACGTAGCTTCCAAACAACATCATTGCATAACTCATAACTTCCAGGTCACTGAGGTTCATGGCCTAGCCAAACTGACATATTTTGTGGGGGCACAATTTCACTCCTGACACACTCTAACTGAGCCTCAAAAATTCCTTTGTCTTTCAGTTCCAATTTTTGAAGCCCCACGTACAGACTAAAACTTCTAGGAAGATTGGCAATATTGAAAATTGCTGCGGTTTGTTTAATCCAGTGTTTAAAATCTTATTTAAAAGACAATGGCTCATTTTAATGCAACACTTAATTTTAATCCACAGGACAAAGATTACTAATAAATTAATCTGTAGACTTTCCTGTCTACTTATTCACTAATGAAGAGTTTGTAATTTCCCATTTACATTTCTCCTCTCTTTGTATTTCTACAGTTGCCTGAGCTATTTTTTGGCACTTCTGTTTTATAAAAGCAATAGGAAATATGAAAGAATAAAAGGATAAAAAATTGAAAATGTTGATGCTTAAAGGCTATCTTAACCAACATAATTCATCTTAGTATTCTTCACTAAATAGAGAAAACAAAAATATTTGATGCATTTGAATTATAGAGAATAGTGAACATACCATTAATTGACTATACCATAACAAATCGATCTTAGAAGATGTGTAATCAGAATACTCTTTAGAAGAAAGAAGATGAGACTTTTTCTCATATATTTTGAACATTTTGTCAGGAACAGCCAGTTCCTAGAGAAGGACATCATGCTTAATAAAACAGAGGGTGAGCAGAAATAGGATAAGGACATCAATGAGTTGAATTGACAACAGTGACTGCAAGAATGGCCTTAAACAACAATGGCTGTGAGAATTTCATAGGATAGAACAGAGTTTTGTTCTGCAGTAAATGGGTTCTTTATGAGTTGGAATCCATTTGATGGCACCCAACCTCTTACATTACAATGTAACTTCTTCCCTTTAGAGATGTGATCTATTTTCCTTCCCTTGAATCTGGACAAGCTCTGTTACTTCTTTACAGGATATTGGTAAAAAGAATGCTGTATGATTTCTAAAGCTAGGTCAAAAAAGGAAATACAGCTTTCACCTATCTTTCTCAGGAAAGATAGCCTCCATGTTGTGAGGAAGCCCAGGCCACATGAGGAGGCCATAGGTAGATCTGTAATCCACAGGTGTAGCCAGCATGTGGAATAAAAGTCTGATCGTTGTAAGTGGCTGTTTTTAAGCTTCCCGAATAAATATCAAGTGAAACAGAGATAAACTAGTCTCATGGAGCCCTACCTCTAATACAGCATCATGAGCAATTAATTTTACCTTAGTTTGGAGCCTCTATGTTTTGCAGGGATTAATTATTCAGTCATAGTAACTGAAATAAGCCAGGAGAAAGTCAGGAAAATATGTCAACATAATTTAGGTTCATTTCGGAAGTGCATTATGGTGGTGACAATGGCAATAAACAATCAGTTATAAATGATTATGAACAATGGAACATTTCTTTCCCAGATATATAGTGACCTCAAATATTAGCTGGAATGTTAATTTCCTTTTCCTCTATCAAGATAAACCATCCAAGTGTTTGCTATATTTCCCCTCCATACCCTGTTTAATCCATTGTTGTTGGTAGATACTGTTGACTTACTTCTGACTCAGAGACTCTGTATACTACAGATGTCACAACTGGTGTTGTGACATTCTCACCATTGCTGTGTTTGAACCCACTGTGGCAGCCTCTATACTAGTCCATCTTCTTGAAGATTTTCCAGTCTTTTGATGACCTACTTTTTTAAATGAATCATTTTATTGGGGGCTCATACAACTCCCATCACAATCCATACATCAATTGTATGCAGGCCACATTTACACGCTTATGCCATCATCACTCTCAAAACATCCTCCCTCCATCCAGGACCGCAGTATCTGCTCCCTATATTTCCCTTCCTTCTCCCTCTCCTCCATGAACCCTTAGTAATTTACAAATTGTTATTATTTTCATACTGTACACTGTCCAATGTGTCCCAACACTCACTTCCCTGTTGCCCGTGTCCCACACAGGAGGCTATGTGTAGATCCCTGAAGTTGGATCTCCCTTTCTGTTCCACCATCCCTCTACCCTCCTGGTATTACCACTCCTATTACTAGTCTTGAGGGATCATCTGTCTTAAATTTCCCATGTTTCCAACTTCACTGTATACCCCCTGGTCTATCTGGATTTATGTGGTAGAATTTGGATCATGATAGTGGGGGGGAGGCAGCATTTGGGAACTAGAGGAAGGTTGCATATTTCATTGCTACTACCCTGTATCTTAACTGGTTCATCTCCTCCTTGCAATCCTTCTGCAAGAGGATGTCACTTCACCTATTGATGGCCTTTGGGTCCCCAATCTGTACTCCCCTCATCAATAATGATACAATTTTAGCTCTTTGGTAGCTGGCACTGGATCCTTTCACCATCTCATGATCACACAGGCTGGTGTGCATCTTCCTTATGGGCTTTATTGCTTCTGAGTTGAATGACCGCTTGTTTACTCAAGACTTTAAGACCCCAAATGCTATAGGTTTTGATAGCCAGGCACCATCCACTTTCTTCACCACATTAGCTTATGCACACATTTGTTTTCAGTGATCATATCAGGAAAGTGAGCACGCAATGTTATGCTTTTTAGTTCTTGAAGCCTGATATTTAATCCCTTTGACACCTCGTGATCCCACAAGCTGGTGTGCTTCTTCCATGTGGACTTTGTTGCTTCTGAGCTAGATGGCTGCTTGTTTACTTTCAATCTTTCAAGACTCCAGACTCTACCTCCTTTGATAGCCGGGCACCATCAGCTTTCTTCACCACCTTTGCTCATGCACCTGCTTTGTCTTCGGTGATTGTGTCAGAAAGGTGAGCATCTTGGAATGTCAATTTAATAGAACAAAGTGTTCTTGCACTGAGGATGTACATGAGTGGAGGTCCAGTGCCCATCTGCTGTCCTACTACTACCCCTATAAGTATGCACGCTGATCTATTTCCCCATCGTCACTTATAAATATATGCACCTATGTATGTACCTGGATTTGAACCTCTATAAATACCCATTATACCCCAGTTTCTTCCTCTATTTCCATTTGCTTCCCTCTTGTCCCACTATCATGCTCAACCTCCATTTGGGTTTCAGTATTTTCTCTGTTACATTAGTCTTAATCAATCCCTATTGGACTTCTCTCACCCACCTTGTCACTGATTATGTATCAATTGTTATTCCCTTTTTCCTGGGCTGGGCGACATCACCTCCTTTCCCCCTCCTCCCCTTTGTCCCCCTCCTCCCCCACTCCATTTTTGCCTCCAGATTCTGTCAGCCTATCTTGTCTAGATAGACCTGCAGAGGTAACAATATGTATGAAAAAGGCCTCCTAAAATGAAGCAACCACAGCAAATAAAACAATGATAGCAACAGCAAAAAAAACCCTCAATGTGCTATACATATATGTAAAAGAATAATAAAAATAATAACAATATAAAAACTTGTATAAAGTTCAAGGTCTGTAGTTGACCTCCAGGTGTGTCCCCTGGTTGAGCCGGATGGGGTGCCATACCCTGGCCCCAAAGTATATCTTTGGCACTCCATCTGGAACTCCACGCTCTGTTTCACACTCTTAGTCCTTTGCATTGGTGTGGTTGTGTCTGACAGGGTATAATCTTGACCCCGCTTCTTCATCCTGGTCCCAATAGGCTTAGGTCAGTGAGGGTAGCCATATTTCATAGTGGGGCTGGTCACATAGTACTCTTTGTGCATTAACTGTTCTGAGTGGGAATATTGTCCTGAAGGTTCGGTGGAACAAGATGCACGTCATTCTCTCTTCCTCCATTTTCATTTGTTCTCATGTGCTCTGGTCAGGCATATCTAACTCCCCAAGCTTCAGCTTCACTGCTGGCCTCCAAGGCAAACTCCTTTGGTGGAGAGGTGGCTGCCCCTATAGTTGGGATTGGAGTTGTGTTCTCAGGTCCCTCCACTGGTTCTCCACTCCATGCAGATGACCTTCTACTTTTCAAAACATTATGTCCTTTTCTATGGACCAATCCTTCATTTTGGGTTCAAAGTACTTGAGACAAAATTTGACCAGCTTTGCTTCTAAGAAATATTCTGACTGTACTTCTTCCCAGGCAAATTTGTTTTTCATTTTGACAATTTGTGGTATGTTCAATATTTTTCACTGGCACCATAATTCAAATTCATAAACTCTTCAGTCTTCAGTATTTATTGTGCTGCCAATGAGTCTTCTGAGTGACACGTTTGCTTTTTGATCCTCTAAAGAGGTCTTTTGAAGCAGATTTGTCCAATGCAACACATTGTTCATTTCTTGATTTGTTTCCCTGTGTGTTGATTGTGGGTCTAAGATTAATAAAAATCCTTCACAGTTTCAAATTATTTGAAATTATTTCACTGAATTGATTATTTGCTTATTAATTATCTCACCACTAGTCAGGGGTCCTTTGGTAGTGCAAATGGTCAATTACTGACCAAAAGGTTGGCAGTTTGGATCCAACACAGGCATCTTGGAAGAAAACTGTTGCCTGGCCATAGACTACAGAATGCCCATAGGTAATATACTATTTCTTACAAATCTCGTTCCCCACTGTATTTTCTATTCAGTGACTGGTCAGAGTAGGTATTTGTTGATTAATGAATAAAAATGTACTGTGGGCAGTCAGAAAATGAGCTTCTGGGGCTGTCCTATAACTGCACAGGTTATATAAGTGGGACTTAATGTGCCTTGTATTGCATCGGCTGAGTCAGGGAGGTGAGCAGATGACCTCTAAGGATCCATCCTGAATTTTGCTTTCATGGAGGATCAAGGTTTTGAGGATCTCACTTAGCCTGAGGGTTAACGGTAGCAAATCACTAGAGTAGTGAAGGTATTGTTCAACACAGCAATTGCATTCAGTTGCTTTGGGATCTAGGTTATTGTTTCATCTGATAAAAACCATTTGTTTGGGGAACATTTGGTCCTTTCAGACACACCTTTGCTCTCAGTCTTGGCTAGCTGTGCCAGACATTGCCCAAAGAGACAAACTGAAGTAAATAAGCATAGGCAGAACTCAAGGTAGTTCATAATTCTCCTCTCCCAAGCAAAGAATTAGAGGTACTACAAAAGATAATTTATCGTTCCAACGTGTAATCATTTCATAGTAAAATGGGACTCTATAATCAATTACCTACAAGAAAATAAGCCTAAATCTGGACTGTCCCATGCAAATCAGGATAATTGGCTATTTTTCATTTTCTAAGGTATAGATATTATCAAAGACATAAAGATGCATGCACACACATATATATGTGCACAATAAATAATTTAAATATTGATAAGGTAAAAAGTCAGTAGCATATAGGTATCTGACATGCGTTGTATGTTTTGAGATTGCCATCGTTTTATCTGTTCTTGCTTTTTCCCACTAACCCAAAAGTCAATGGTTCAAATCTCCCATCCAGTCATTCTTCAGGAACAAGATGAGATACTTTTTCCATTTTATTGGGAGTGCTTACAAATATAAAAACCTATAGTTCAATCAGATCAAGCATAATTATACAATTGCTGCTACCAATATTTTAAAGACATTTTCTTTCTTCCTGAACACTTTAATATCAACTCCTTTTTAAGCCCTTCCCTCCCATACCTTATCCTGCTCAATATAAATATATAAAGATAGGTGGATTGGTATAATATATAACATAATATAGTATAATATGTAACCTATCTTTATATATTAACACATATGCCTTTCTAAATTTATACCTATATATGCAATTTGGACTTTCTTCTTTTTTCCTTATATTTTTCCTTTCTTCCTCCTCACTATCATGTTTATCCATAGTTAACCTCTCAGTAATTCCTCTCAGAAACATCTCAATTGATAAAACAGGACCAGAAATGCCATGCCCTCCGCACAGTCAATTGCACCCCCCCCCCCCGCCCGCCCCATCCTATCTTTCCAAAACAAACCATCAGTTCCTTTCTGTTTCTTTGGAATTGCTTATCCTGCTTATCTTCCATTAGTAGGCAGAGAGAGAGAGAGAGAGAAAGAGAGAGGTGGAAATAGAGACCATGCAATTAGTCCAGGTCTGTTATCCTGACTCAGAGTAGAAGAGTAACCCACTATTAAATAATGAACAGGCCATGTTATAATCCATCAGTTCAATCATCTTTTCTTTCAGGGTTTCATATCCCAGGACATGCTTATACTATAGCAGCACCTAGTCTCTTTTAGGCCTCAACCTTTGTGTCTGAGGAGTGTGCTTTCTACAAGACCCTACTGTTCTTCCTGCAGTCAAGGATAGAGTCATTAGTGCCCACCCCCACTTGATTTCACCCTTCAACTTTCAGTGTGGATGCCTTGTGAGTATCCTCTAACCAGTTCAGACGAGGTGCCAAGTGCTGCCCCTTGAGTTAGAAGCATACAATCAGGATTCCTCAGGCACTTCGTTGGCATTGCTCTGGTCCCACTCCCCTCTTGATTTGCCTCCATGTGGGCAGTTCAGACCAGTCTTACTCCCCAAATCATATCTTCAGAACTGTCCTCTGCAGTGCTGTCATCTAGGGAGGGGACATCATGTTTCTAGCTGAGGCCAGCCCTGCAGTCCTCTCTGTGAATGAGCTGCTCCAAGCAGGAACATTGTCCTCAAGGCTTGGTGCACCAGAATCAGGTTGCTCTCCTGCAGATAAACAGTCTTGGAAAGCCTCTGAGCCTCTGGTCGGTCCTTGTCTGATCCCTATCTGTCAGTTTCAAGCCAAAGGGTTTTCTTTCTTTTGTTTTATATACTTCATTTCCTGAGGTGTTTTAGTGTGTCTTCTATCCATTTATCCCTATCCCAACTCTCCCTTCCTCCTCTCCTCCTTTCCTTCCTGAAATCACTGATCTTTTTGCTATCTTTAAGTCTTACCCTTTCTAGAATTTCACATTGTTGGAATCAGGCTCACAGAACAATTTCACAGAAATTGGTTTCTTTCTCTTAGTGGTGTATGTTTAAGTGTCATCTGTGTCTTTTCATAACTTAAGAGCTCAATTCTTTTTATTGCTGAATAATATTCCATTGTGTGGATAAACTCTGTTCTATCCATTCAGCCATTGAAGGACATCTTGGGTGCTTTCCTAGCTTGAATAGTTATGTATGAAGCAGCTATAAACATGTGTGTGCCAATTCCAGTGTGGACAAATAGTTTCTATTCCTTTAGACAACTTTCTAGGAATGTGATTATTAGACCTTATGTTAACGAGAGAAACAGGGTTGGCAGAACACAGGGTTAGCTGAAATCATGAAGAGGGTAGTACCTGGCCAGAGCTGTGATTATGGAGGCATGCAACCCATAGGACTGCAGGGAAGATGGGACAAGGGTGAGTGGAAGCAGGGTAATAAGCATTCCAGTCTCTTTTGCATCCTGCCCTTCATGTTCAGGCTGGTGTTTTCCCATATCCAAGTCCCTCTAGAAGCCAGAGGACAAGAAAGTCCAGGACTCTTGGTTTCAAGCAAGCAGTCCTTAGGTCATAGAGTGGCACAGAGAAGTCTGGTGAGTGATTCAGGAAAGGGGTCACACCTATATTTTTAAGGTCCAAAACCAACTCCCGTGCTGTTGACTCGATGCTGAATCATCTCAGACAGGGTAGTGCTCATCAGTAGGACAGTGAGCCTGTAGGACAAAGTCAAACTGTTCCTGTGGGTTTCTAAGAGAACAGCGTGTTATGGGAGTAAAAAGTCCTGTCTTCCTCCCTCCGGGTGGCTGATGGTTTGAACCACTATCCTCCCTGATCACAGCCCAACTTGTAACCACTGTGCCACCAGGGTTCCTCTCAAGGTCCCATAGTAAGTACCAATGTTTACAATTTTGAAGGCACTGCTGTTTTCTGAGGAGTTTTAGCAATGTTATATCACTGGTGTTGGTGATATGTGTTAATCATTTCAGAGAGGTTTGCAAATCTGGACCTGAAGGTACCTGTGGCATGGAATGAAATGCCCCTCTCCAGAATTTACCATTACTCTAGTGGAGAGCTTGCTACCCACTGTAGACTGGGGAGTATGCATTCTACTTCTGACCAGTTTGGGGGATGAGGTAGATTTTATCAGAGTGCTTACTAATGCTCCTTGTGGCGGTCATGTACTTGGGTGTCAGTTTCATGATTGGGAGTGTAGGGTTGGAGTCTAGCATATCAATCTAGAGATAGTCGATGAAATTTCTGTGTGGGCATGGCTTTCTCTGATATTTCCCCCTTGGAGGTGAAAGACCAGCATCTCAGTCCCTGGGAGACACTCTACTAAGAAGACACAAGACTGATTCCCTATGAGCCATCCCAGAGGAGAGACCACATGGGCTTACCTTGATGGAACCAGACCTCGGCAGTTCAAAAAGCTACTTGGAGACTCCTGCCAGTGCTGAGATGCTTGAGAAGTCCTAGAGAGGCCTCTTTCAGCGCAGAGATGCTTCTACCTCCAATGGATACACAAGCCTCTGCACCCACTGGCCTCTGTTTGTCCTGGCATCATTTCCTGTG
>PVJH01004714.1:0-121653 GCA_004026705.1 Nesogale talazaci | reverse complement strand
CAAGTCCGATATTAACCCATATGCCCGAAATCAGTTCATAAAGTCTCCTTCTGACTCACAAAGTCACAGATCAGTGGCTACAGTGTCCTGGCACCAACAGGGGTCTCCCCATGTCTCCTTGCTTCCAGGGCTCAGGGTCCATCAACAGCATCCCGTGGTGGCAGAAGCAACTCATCGCTGGCAGAGGTCTCCATGTGGCTGCCCCAGCCTCAGAGGTCTGGCTCCATCAGGGCAAAGCCGTGTGGTCTCTCCACTGGCTACTTCAGCCTCCCAGACACCACCATTCTGTGTTGCCTGTGATTAATCATCTCTGAAACTAACTCCCAACAACTGGGGAAGATAGCTTCTCATCTTCACGAGGGAAATATCGTGAGATTTCCCAGGAGTCTCAAGTGAAAGCCATGCCCACATAGAGGCCTCATCGGCTACTCAATGGCTATCTCCAGATTAACAGGCCAGACTCCACCCCAGGAAGCACAAATAATGACAACAAAATAGATGACTGGAGCTGACTAAACATACAAAGAAACTCATGCACATCATACAATTTCATTAAAAGAGCAAAACAAGAGCCCATGGACTGGGAAGAAAAATAACAAGGGAATTATTACTAAAATATATATAATTATGCAACACTTCAAAAAGCAAGAAAGAATTGAACTAGAATGTGGGCAAAGTTCATGAAAACACAATTCACGCAGGCTAACAGCATATGAGGAAATGCTCAAGATCATTAACAATCTAAGAAATGAAAATCAAAATCACCTCATACCCACAATGATAGCCCAATAGCAACAAATGCTGGAGAGTATACAAAGAGATATAACCCACATGCTGCTGGTGGGCGTTTCAACTGATATAACCATTGTGGAAAGCGATATGATGCCATATTTAACAACTGGGACCAGCAATTCTTTCAAACTATCAATACTTCTGCTAGGCATATATCCCAAAGGAGTAAGAGACAGAAGAGGAAAAGGCATACACTGTTCCATGATGTTCATTAGAGCTCAGTTCACAATACCCAGTAGTCACAAACAGTTCACAATACCAAGTAGCCTGAAACAGCTCAAAGGCTCATCTGTAGAAGAATGGATAAAGAAACCCTAGTGCATATACCCAATAAAGAAAAAAAATAATGAAACCATGAAACATGGCTTCATGGTTTCATGATATAACAGATCTAGAAATCATTATGATGAGTGAGGCAGTCAAAAAAAATGAAAAAAACTTCTACCAGTCCATAACTGAAAGAATAAATACCAACACAAAGATAGTTTCCTCTCCTCAGGTCATATGTTCATGTTAGGACTGAAGATTTACAAAGAGCCCCAATCTTAGGGAGTCTACCAGTATTTATCCTTTTTCTCTTTTTTTAGAATTTTGAGTTTTATAACCATGTTTCCAACTCATTCCAGCAATCTGTTTTTAACCCCTTTCAGAGTAGTAGCTACTGTTAACCAAGCACTGTCTAGCACTGTCAAGCACTTTTTGTCTTGGGGACATGGATGCGCACTTTGGTTCCTGTGGTCCATTGTTCCACAAGACAATCTCTTTCCACGCATCTTTGAGACAGCTGTTAGAACAGGAGTAAAAAGAAAATGGACCTAGAGAGTGGATTTTAATTAACAGTTATCATTAGAGTTAGTGACCTTCAAGAGCGTTTCGAAGGGAAGGAGAGTATTGGGGGCAGAGCAAAAAAAGTAAGGAAAGAAGAGCTATAGCGAGAAAGATACAGAAGAACTGACTTGAGGCCACAAAAGATGGTGAAGAAAGTCAGCAAGAGTGTAAACAAAGAAATCTCGTGTTAATAAACTTTGGGGACAGAAATTACTTTTAAAAGGAACCTGCTCTGTCCCCTCCCAAACCTCACCCCAATTGGCTGTGGCACCTGTAGAACAATAAAGAGAGGAGCAAAGGTTTCTGTGAAGTGTCTTGAGGAGGCGAAGTGCCCCTCTTATGCTAGGTGGGGATGGAGACATGCATAGAATCATAGTGATACTGCTGAACACTTTAATAGTCACTCCCAAAGTTTTAAGACCAGCTATTCTTCACCAAAGTAGAAGGCAGAACATTATTATTCCAGTTGACCTTTGAGACTATGGTTCCAAGTGATTCATCTCTTTGAAATATTTGATTATGGATAAAATGTTTACATACCTTTGACCTTATTTGCTATATCAAATGTTTACATGGATATTCTATATCTATCTATCTATCATCTATCTATCTATCTATCTAAACTACCATCTATCTACATCTATCTATCTGTGTGTATAAATATATATATATATATATATATATCAGCTGCCAAAATTGTAAAAATTCATTGACTTGTCTCTTTAATCTATTCAGCTGTTCAGTGGTTTGTTATTACAAATAATACAGAGTGAAATGTTTAATGGTCTTTACTATTCTTGGCTGTAACTTTTGTGCACCTCTGTGCCTTCATTTATTTATTTATTTTAGTGACATTACTTGATTACTTCTTTACTCTGCATTGCTTTTCTTTTCATCCAAATTAATACATACATACACTCGTGAGTGTCTTTATTTTCTCTTTCCCTCTCTAGTCCTGGAAAACTATTTTTTTTCTTCTTTTTATGTGTTACCACCTTCTTTGACTTTCTGTCATTCTGGATTCATGCAGTAATAGTCAATCTGTGATTGACTTTTTCACTGGGAATAATGGTTTCAAGGTTCACCTATGTTACAAGCTGTTTTGCATATTATTTGTTATTCTATCATGTTACTTGTGTGTACAAGTACATGTGCAGTTTGTTCCTACATTCATTAGTAGATACACACTTATGTGGTTGCCATCTGTCATTAAGAATGGTGCTGCAGTGAAGATGGTTGGGCAAATGTCTATTCTATCCAAGATCTTTTTTCTTTAGAATAAATACCTCATAGTGGAATTTCGAGGAGACCAGGCTGCATAATACTGTATTTGTTGTGTTCATTTCTTGGCTTTGTTTGATTTTGTTTTTAATTTGCTGTTCATGATGGGGAGAGATGAGGGCTTATTGTTGTTTTCATTTGCCTTTCTCTAGTGACTAATGAAAATTGATACATCTTCATATGTTTAACCCCTGTCTGAATGTCTTCTTTCCTGGAATGTCTGTTTCTGTGCTCTGTAAATTTTCCAATACAATTATTTACCTTTTGGTTGTTGATATGTTAACATTTTCTATAAAATTTAGTAATTGGCCCTTTGTTCCATATGTTGCTGGGGGAGAAATGATCCCCGATTGCAGGATTTATTTCTTACTCTTTAGGATAGGTCTTTTGGTGTACACACATGTTAAATGCTTACTTTAGAGTCTACTGTCAGTGCCTTTGTGGTTATATTTGCTATTTGAGATGGCTTCAAACATGTGGGAAAATAGAATGAAACTGAGGTGAATCTTGAAGTCCCTTGGTATTTATCATGCATTTCCCTCCATCTTCCTTTCCCCAAGTTGCCCCAACTTGAGGTATTTTTGTATATTGTTCGAAGTATAAGTCATTGCTTTTGTTTTCTGAAAATGGATACTCAATTTGGCTAGCACTATTCATTAAAGAAATGGATTGCCTTTTCTCACTTAATCGATTGTAGCCCTTGTGGTAGATCAGCTAATTGTCTCTGGGGATTGGGTTGACTTCTAGGTTCGCCATCCTGTTTCATTGTCTTTTGTAAGTGCCAGTGCCAGACTTCATTAACTATGACCATTGTAGGTGTAGAACAGAATTTAAATCTGGAAGTGTGAGATGTCTTACTTGTTCTTCTTCTGTAGTGCTGTGATAAGCTGATGCCTTTTTCCTTTCCATTCACATTGAGTGACTTCTAAAGAATATTGATGGAAAAAAGAGAACATTGATGGAATCTAGATTAGGATTTCATTAATAAATTTCATCAATAGATTGCTTTGCATGATATTGATATTGACATTGTCACAAAGTTAAAATCATACTAGTGATGATCATGTTATGCTTCTCCATGTATATAAATCTCTTGATTAGTGTTTCTTGAAGTTTTTGTATAATCTTTTAATAATTTTGATTGTATTTATTCCTATTGCAAATGGGTATTTTATGTTTTTGCAGAGTTTTATGTGTTTTTTAAACACATAAAACTGAATTTTTAATGTTGATCTGGTACCCTGTCTCTTTCCTGAATCTTTAAACTAGCTCTAGTAGCTTTCTTATGGAAAATATTGAAATAGTTTATGTGAAGGAAAATATAATATGTAGATAGTAACAGTTTTACTTTTTCCTTACCAATTCAAATATCTTGATTTACAATTTTTCTTTTAAACATTAAGTGGCGGGTTGAAGAGGGGCTACCCAGGGCATCCTTCTCTGGCTCCTGTTTGCAAGTGGAATGCTTTCAGCTTCTTACCATTGAAAATAATGCTGATTGCTGAGTTTTAGTATCTGTCCTCAAATACATTTGAATTTTCCTTCTATGACATTTTGCTTATAATTTTTATCAAGAATGAGTATTTTTGTATCAATTAGTATGGCCAGGTACCTTTTTCGTTTTTTAAATTTCTCTTTTGGATTATAGTCATGATATATTATAATTTTGTTTTTTTTTTTTTGTTTTTTTTGTTTCTTGGGTTTTTTTTTTGGCACCACTGCCCTCTGGTGGTGGGAGTAGGAGGTCCAGCCTTTGTTTCTGCAGAGCTGCTGCTGGAATTGAACTTCCAACCTAGGAGGCTGCAGTTCCACACACAACCACTACACCACCGGGGCTCAGCATATTATAATTTTTGTTCTATAGACTAAGATTTTATTAAGGATATGGGGTCCATATTAATAAAGGATATTATTCTGGACCTCTCTTTTTTAATGTTATCATTGCTTTTGTATCTCAGTTTTATAGAATGAATTCTGGTTTAGCTCTTCCATTTCTATATTGTAAAATAATTTGGATGATGTAGATTGAGCTTTTATTTAGCAGAATGATCCCATAAAACCATCTGGGCCAGGACATAATGATAATAATAGTTATTATTATTATCATTGTTTTAATTATTATCTGTTAAATTTCTTCTTTCACACTAAGTCTGCTTAAATTATCTACCATAGCCATATGGTTCCAAAAAATGTGCCCACTTCTTGCAGGTTTTAATATTCTGATACAATGCTGTTCCTCACAGCATTGTTATGACTTTTTTTTTATTTCGCTTGGTTCTGTTATGAAATAACCCACTTTATTTCTTATTGATTTTGTTTCCATCTTTATGTCCTTCATCAAAATTGTCAGTGGTTTTTCAATCCTTTCAAAGACTCAGTTGTTGATCTAATTTATTATTTCTATTGTTTTTATATCTTCTGGTCAGTTTGTTTTTGCCCTAATCTTTAACATGTTGTTTCTTCAGGATATGATAGGCTAATTTTGTTGCTTATTTTCTAACTGTTAGAGTACTGACTATAGATACTTCTTCGTGATATGATTTTTTTGCATCACTGCATGATTTGATTTTATATTGATATAAATTGCATATAACTTGCTGTATATATAAATTGCCCTGAATAATTTGATATATTTTCTTTTCTCTGTTTTTATTTCTATTTCACTTTATTATATGTCTAATTTCTTCTGTTTTTTTAATTTATTCTATTTCAAAGTTTTTTGGGGAGGAATCGTATTTCAAAGTTCTAAATTGGGGGATGTTTGCTTTGTGGCATAACATATGTCCTATTCTGCATATAACCAATGCATACAGGAAAAGCTTCATAGATATTCCTTTTTGAAGGGGTAGGGGATAGAGCTTTCACTATGTGTTTAGAATAATGAATTGGCAGATTTTTAAAAATATTCTATAACATTTTGGTTTATTTTTAGTTGTTCTGTACTTTCTGTATTCTAAGACTCATTTAATTGAGTGTGTGTGTGTGTGTGTGTGTATATATTTAGGCATCACTGCCCTCAGGTGGTGGGAGTAGGGAGCCCAGCCTTTGCTCCTGGGAGCTGGAATTGAACTTCCAACCCAGTGGGCCGCAGTGCCGAGCACAACCACTACACCACCGGGGCTCAGCCCCGAGTGTGTAGATATTTCTTGTGGTTAATCCTCTTGTTAAATTGACATTTTAAGCATTATATGACACCCTTCTTTACGGGCTCTGCAGGTTTTTGTTTTGATGTCTATCTCATGAGAAGTCAGTATTGCCATCCTGCTCTTTCTGGTTGCTATCATTCACTGTCTAGGACAGAGGAGCATGGTGCCTGGGGGTTTCCAAGACCTTAAATTTAATGGGAGGAGAGAGCCTAATCTTTTCCACATGGGCTGCCACTTTCAAACTGTTGACCTTGTAGTTACCAACACCAACACACTGCCCCACGAGGTATGACTGTGTTATAATAATTTTGTGTTTTTACAATTCTAGCTTTGATTTGGAGGGTGGTTAGTAGATTTTTCTGCAATGAGTCAATTTTACTATCATATTTTCCTATTATTTTCTGCAGTGTGGATTTTGAGATTAAAAAGTCTTTATGTTCTTTTGGGGGGTTTGCATTACTCCCACCGGAAGGCCCAACCTTGCTCCTGAAGAGCTGTTGCTGGATTTGAACCATCAAACCAGTGGGCCGCAGTCCCGCACACAATCACTATGCCACCGGGACTCAGCTACAAAGTCGTTAAAATGTATTTATTTCTTACTTTGTTTAAAAGTTCACTAATATTGGCATAATAATATTTTAATGCATAAACTTTGTCACAATTAAATATGGTAAAGATAAAATTCTACAGCAATATTAGGTTGAAAATATGAGTTTAAATAGAAAATTATGCAAAAATTCTATCAGAGTTTAGATAGTTGTCTTATATGGATAATGTTGGGTATCATCTTACTTTAATACCAAAAAGTCACCTGGCACATTAAATGTAAGTTAACACATTCTTATTTTTAAATTTCTGTATTTATATTATATTGTGAATGTCATTTTCAATCATTTAAACCACATATTGGAATTTAAATAAATAAATTCATAATAATGAGGGAGTGAATATTTCAATATTATTGAGAGAATCTGAAAATTGAGTCTCAATGGGTCTACAATTTTTCTGTTAAAAAGTAAGGATTTAGAAACTGCTTGTAAACTCTGGCCTAATAGGCATAGGCATCAGAAAAGAGAACTTTGGGGGTAAATCTACTTCAAAAGAGAAAGAACAGTAAGGAGGGAAGAATGAGAAAGAATCGATGGGAGGAAGATTAGGCTGGAGGAAGGAAAGAAGAAAATATTAACTTACCACTTATACTTTGTTTATTAAATATCAAGCATTATTCTAAAGCCTTAGACATAAACTTAAGAAATAAGCACCATTATATTCCTATTTTACACATGAGGAATTTGTGACCCAGAGAGTTCATTTATATGGATATTAATTAATGAAGTTGTTTTTAAGCCTAGGAAATTTGACTCTAAATCTGTGCTTGCCATCATCACTTTTATATGCAGAAAGAGATTAGACATGAATGAGATCAACAAAGGAGATGTCACGCTATGTTGAAAATATATGACAAACCAATTAATATTGTGCTTAATTTTTGGTAATGAGAGTGCTAGAAAAATTTAAACAGGATATGTGTTAGAATATGTAGGGGAGGTGTTATTTATGATGGTGGATCAAAAAAAAAGAATCTTAGATTTTGAACAGGCAGGAGGAATCAGAGCAGGTCTGGTGAATATTTCCAGAGGAAATAACAAGTTAAAATGTCCACAAGTATTTAAAAAAATACCACAATGAAGGAAAAGCAGTCACACTAGCCATCTCCTTAATTTTGACTTCTGTCTCAGGAATTTTATCTGCCAAATCAAATCCTGTATCAAGCAGCTCTGTAGCCCCCACCAGCACCACGCACAGTTCTGTAAGACAGAACGAACTTGAGTGGGAAGCAATTCTGAGTTCTTAAAAAAGAAGAGTAGTTTATCAATTTCTTCAAAATGAGCTTCAAAAATTTTAAATCACCCTTAGTAATTATTAAGGGTTCATAGGTGAGGGGCAGGAGGAGCAAGGGGAAATATGGGGAGCTGGTGCTGGGGCCCTACGTGAAGGGAGGACGTTTCAGGGGTGATGATGGCAACAGGTGTGCAAATGTGAAATGCATATAATTGACGCATGTGTTGATCATGATGGGAGTTGTGTGGGCCCCCAAGGGAATGATTTTAAAAAAAGGGAAGGGGAAAGAGGCACTTATACCAAGAGCTCAAGTAGGAAATATTTGGAAATGATGATGGCAGCATGTGTAGAAATATGCTTGGTACACATTATGTACTGAGTGCTATAAGAGCTGTAAGAGCCTCCAATAAAATTATTGTGGAAAAAAATGACAAAAAATTTAAATGAACACTTTACTATAGATTCCCTTTGCTTATGTCTATGTAATATTATGTAATATTTCTATGTAATATTATAAGTAGAATATATTTATTTTAGAACTTGCTTTTGAAATGTATAACCGAAAACATTTTTAGTGTCTTGATAGATAGGATTTAATTATTGAATTTTATTTTATTTTTTTGTGGTGTGTCCTACTGATTCACATTAGACACTGTAAGTTAGAACACTCTGTGGCTGGAAGTTTGGTGTTTTCCTTAGGACATCTGAAGAATCCAAGCTGTCCTTCATTTGGAGTTTCACATTTCCACATGAAAGAAAACCCTCAGACTTGAAAGGCAGTGCTGACTCAGCTATCTAGTTTGGAAAAGGTATGTCACTCAGAGATGCTAGATCTCCATTCTTGTATTTGCTTGTTAAAAACATCTTGTCTAAAAAGATGTTGATGTTTGCATTCTCATGGGCTCTTTGGGACTTGATTCAAATTCATGTAGATAAATAGATCACTAAAGAATAACGCATGTTTCATGAAAGAAGCTACATTGACAGTTATACAACTGAAACGTGATATCAAATTTGTCTGCAGATTTGAGTTTGGGGGATTTATTTTTAAGTGAATCATTCTTCATATTTATCCAAGCTTGTGTTTAGACTAAGATGAGAGTAAGGGGAGAAATAGAGAGTACATGTAAATAAAAACATGCGAGCCTACAAAAAACAAAACAATAACAAACTTTTATCTGACTTTCCTATAGGATTTTTTCCAGAATACAAAGCAAGTTAACCTTTTTCCTGAGATATAAATAAGTATCTGTATATCTATTTTCATAAATAATAAGCCTGGACATGGTGATTTGAAGTTACTGCATGAAATTACTCATTGAAAAATGCACTGTTAGACACTAACTTTGTACTGTGTATAATTTAATTTACTTGTCTTCTCAACCAAGAATTCATATCATAGTGAACATAAAATGATGAGTATTTGCTACTATATAGTGAAGCAATATATATTTTATACTTATTCCTGGATTTACATCAGTTTTCCAATGCAAGCCCCTATTGTCCTGAAGTTTAACAATAGAACACACAGCTACTATATTGTAGGTGCTCAATATTGCTAGAAATATATTTAAACATATTTAAAATGTGTCATAAAACAGTGTGACACTTGTGCTTTCAGGTGCACGTGAGGTGGTTGTGATGCATAGAATCCCCATGCGTAGAGGAATGCGATGTTGCCTGGCTCTGCTTCCTCTCTGAATTATTGTTGATCGAGCCCATTGTTGCAGCCACTTTGTTAATCCATGTCATCTAAGGTCTCCCTTTTTGTACGGACCCTCTACTGTACGAAGCAAAGTGTCTTTCTCCAGGACCAAGAGCCCCCTGATGGCTTTTCAAAGTGAAAGAGACAAAGTCTTCTCACCATCCCTTCTTAGGATCATTCTGCCAGGGCCTCCTAGAAAGCAGATTGTTCTTCTGTTTGACTAGGAATCATTTTTGCCAGCATGACAATGGGAAAGCATCCAACCAGCTTTGTTCCAGTTTTTGTGTGCACATCAGGTCATTTGAAATGTCATGGCACATCAAATTCATACTTTTCTTTTAAAAACTAAAGAGATATGTTGCCAGGAATTGGCCTCATGTAATATGTCATGAGATGTGGGAAGCTGAATGCTGTTCCCATCCCTCAGTGACCCCTTTATTGACCTTTTGTATTGTAACAGCTTGCGGGCAAAATAATTTTTGAATCCATGGGTTCACCTAATTAGCATGCGGATGTGTTGAGTTCACCTAATTAGCATGCGGACCTGTTTGAGAACTGCTTCCCGCCATTTTTTTTCCTGCCATTTCTTTGTAGCTATGTGTATGATTGGCTGATTATCCTTACCCCTCATTTCCATAAGTTGTACCTCCCCTTCCTGTTGCTAGCCTATATTAACCCTGCCTTTTGGCTCAATAAATGAGACTTGATCAGAATCCTGTCTTGTCTCCATTTGTCGCGTCTTTTGCCTTCTCCATTCCCAGTCCTCCATTCAGGAACCCACGTTGACTGATCCGCGGGTCAGACCAATCTGATTTATTAAAACACTGTTTCCACTGACACTGAAAATGAAATCCATAATGATGCCTTGCATTTTTTATGATTTTTAAAGTTGCATTGGCATATGATTCACAAATCATATAATCCAATAGTTCAATAAATTAAGAAGTGTTCTACAGCCATCACCAAAGAGTGAATTTTAGAACAGTTTCATCCTTCTTGGACAGCACAGAGATTGTAGGACTGAGACAGAAAAATAGGAGATCTCCCTGGTTACTGGAGACAGAGGCTACAGAATGTGTGTATGAGTTGCTGAGAACTGGAGAGAAACAAAGTTGATGGCTGAGGGGAGGTGTTGCTCTGGACTAATGACTGTATTTCTTACTATTTACTGATCTTGATTTGTGGCAACTTATTAAGTTCCCTATTAAACCCACATAATTGTAAAGATTGTCTAGCATTTTGTTTTGCCATTGCATGGAATGATCAAAACCAACATAAGCATAGCGTTCTCTGGAAGAAATGGTCCCTGACGGCATGTAAGGAAGTATGGAGCAAGAAAGAATGCCTTCCTCTTGAACTTTGTAATAGAGGATCCAGGTTCAGCTACAACCATCTCCTAAGCTGTTCCCTGTGATCATGAGAGACAGACGGAAGATTACCATCTTGCTTAGATCCACAGTCAATACTCATGTCACCAGCAATCAAGATGTCACATGATTTTTTCATTAGCTAAACCTGTTGCACAAGATCTCTTTACAGAGTTGAAGAGCAAGGATGTCACTTCGCAGACTAAAAGGCACCCGACTGAAACTACGTTGTGCTCAATTACTTCAGAAGTATGTGAAAAGACTGTTGAACAATGAAATTCCATGTAGAATTATGACATTTTAATTGTGACTCTGATGAAAATAGTGCTAAAACAACAAACTAATCTGTCTTGGAAGAAGCACAGCCAGGATGTTTTTTTGAAACAAGGATGGCAAGACATTGTCTCATGCATGTTGAGGATGTCGTTAGGAGAGCCCAGTGCCTGGAGAAGGACATCATGCTTGGGAAGGTGGAGGAGCAGCACAAAAGGGAAGCTCATCAAAGAGATGGGCTTCCAGGAGCTTCCAGGGCTTCCAGGAGTTCCCATGACAATCTTGAAGATGGCAAAGGATGCGATAGTGTTTTCTCTGTTGGCAGAGGGCCCCTCTGAGTCTAAACTAGCTTGAAGGCACTTACTAGAACATCATCAGCATGCTAATTATAAAATAAAAATCAGCACTAATAAAAACAGAGTAAATAAGAACAGGAGAGCAATGGCATTCGCTCTTTATTCTTCTATAAGAAACTGAAGTACATTTACTTGTGAAGTACATTACTTATTTAGGAACCATTTTTTCATGTACAATTCAACTTCAGAACCCTAAAGGCATGGTTAAATCATCAGACTTCCTGATTAATATTTTAATTCTCCAAACTAAGGTGTGTAGAGACCCCAGATCTTACAAATAGATGTTTTGGCTGTATTTTCTTGTACCAAGAAGATAAAAAATTGTCTTCCATTACTATTGATTTCAAAGCCTCTGAATAATATACACTTATATGCCAAATAATCAATCCATAACTGTTGTCTTTATAATTATGTTATCTCCAAAATAATGTTGTTTAAACAAATAGACATTTTTGTTGTACAATAAAATGTCATACAGGAAAATGCATAGAATAGAAATACACAATATAGCAAATAATTGAAATGAATAAATGAATACTATGTCTAGAAATACCAATAAAGGAAATTAATCTTGAAGTAAAACAATGTCATAAAGTTAAAGACTTCCCTAATCTTTCCAAATTCACACCTTGTTCATAAACCACTGAGGTCACTACTACCCTGACATCAATAATAATAATTTTTGCATTATTTTATTCAGTTACTAATCATACTTGTATACATTGAAAATTTAGTTTACCTCAATGTAAAATTAATAATAAGCTATGATTTTTGTACAATGTGATTCCTTTGCTCAGCATTGTGTTCATAACTTCACCCATGAATTTTGTGTTGGGCTCCAAAGCATTCATCTTTATAGCAACTTAAATATTTTTATACCTACCTAAAACCACAACAGTTCACTCATCCATGGTGCACAGAGGATGGACATTTGAATGGTTTCCCCTCTGTGACTATTGAGAACCACATTCTGGTAAATGTAGTTTTATATCTATGTTCTTATCATGCACACATTGGTTTCGTATGCCAGGTTAATTCTGAAAGTATTCTACAAAAACATACAAGCCTTTACCATTAAAAAAAATCCCAAACTACCACTGGTCAACATAGCCTCCATTATGACCTACATGTTTCAAAAAGGAGTGCTTCCCTCACTTTAACCCTATCCTGAAGAATTCTGCACTCTGATTGATGATACCGTGTCCAAACGGCAGTTTGGGCACCCTTCAGAGGTGTTCCTTTTTATGTTCTGTGAACTTAGGGGATAAAAAGAACTCTAGAGGGATGAGAGCAGACTCTGGGTCGGATGGATTAAGGGTTCCCAGAGAACAGATGGTAAGACAGATCTTGGTGGCTATAAATAATGAGAAGGTGCATTATCACAATGGGTCTTCAAAACAATTCTTTTGTGCACAATTCCTGGCCTTTCTCTCACCAACACAGTTTTCCATTGTTTAAACTTTCTTTCTAATAAGCCTCCATAATTTCCCTGCATGTTTTGTAAATAAATATGCTTTTTTTTCCTTCTTTGCATTCTCAAAGTATCACCCAAACCTTCTGCGATAAGCTCTCTGCCTCGAATTTAGCTGGCCTAACAGATCCCTTTGGAAGCCATTTTTTTAATTAGGTCTTTTTATGGAAGGCACCCTAGTGATGCTAAAATAAATATATGATGGAGTTAACTTGTATGCAATCATCCACTGGTTGCAGAGAAGTGGCTAAACACTTTTAAAAATAAATAAACTCATGCATCGACAAATGGGAACCCAATAACAATATTTTTAATTTATTCTTACTGGTATCAAAATAGATATCAAGATATCTATATCTTCAAGTTTACTAGGATATGCAAACTATTTTAAAGAGTTGTTTATGAAAAGAACTTTATATTATTCAATGTTCTAAGATTTCCTTTTGTTTCCTTACCAGCAATTCAATTATGAAATCTTCAATTTTGACTACCTGATAGTTCCTAGTTTGTTTGAATCCATTCTCTTTTCTTTCAAAAGTGGAGATATTTTTTAGTGAAGTGGTTGTGCAAGCCCTTTTCTGTCAGATTTCCGGTCCTCTTAGTTATTGGGCTAGTGTAGTTCTTCCCATGGTCCACTGTTTAGTTACTTGTCTTATTTCTCTGCCTTTTAAAAAAGCACTATCTTTGTGGGTTTGTTATTTTGTTTTTTTCTCAGCTTTACTTCCCCTTGTTTAGGGCTATAGGAGGCAACCTTCATCTTTCAATCATTTCTTGAACCACGTTTCATCTCCCCTCCTGCTTGAAACCTTTTAACAAACTATTACAACAGAGTGAGATTCCGCTTCCAGAAAGTATGGAGCACTCCATTCCACTTCTTCTCCTGTTAAGCATCAGACAGCTATCTCGTGCTCTTGCTGGATATCACTAAGGATATTGGTGATCAAGGGGTGGTGTGGGTTAGTGCCGTTTTTTGTAAGAATTCTGAAAGTTGGATAAATTACTGATTCAGAAAGAAAGTTGTTTGCTTCTTTAATATAATTTTGCGCAAACCACTTACAGACAACTTCAAACTAAGTATGGCTTTAGGCTACGCACTGGACCCCGGCCGTGGATACTTGTGCTTTCAATCCACTAGCGGGTTCGCAGCTTAGCTGTGGGGACAGGTGCGCAGGGACTTTGCCCAGATGGCACTTATTTCATGGTTTTGCTTATGCTCATACTTTTATCTATTCTCCTAACCCCAAACAAAAGCCTCCTTTTCACTTCCTATCACTGTTTTCTTAATTGAAATTCATATGGCAATACTGACATTATAATAGGATTGCCATTATTGCTACACGTTAACATAAAAGTATTTTTTTTAATTGAATGGTCTCAGGATTACTTGGTTCTTTATTTGGAAATTTAAAATGATTCCACGGGAGCTTCCCCCTGCTGAAGTTCGATGCAATATGCCTCCAAGTATAATTAATTTATATTGCATTTGTTTTAGAATAAATAACTAAAGTTCTCCATTCATATACATTCGGCAAGCATGCACAGAACCCACTGTGAATAATAAGGCATATGCCTCACATATTTATGCTTATTGAATGAAAGAGAGATGCCACACTGTCTCCTGCCAGTTGCTTTGATCTAGTAGTATATCATCTATTATAAGAAATAATCTCCTTATTGATCGGTTTGCTGGTGCAATTTTGTTACTCAGGAGAGGGATCACACTATAATTGAACTGAGCTATATAAATGATCTCTCTTCGTTGTTTTTCAACTTCTGATGTGGTAATAATGTCTTCATTACTCTTTGTAACCATATTTATTAAAGGCAAGCATGAACATGCACACACAAGGACCTGTGTTAGACTTTAATGCACCTGTGAGAGCAAAAGGACTTAGAGACAGAGTTGCAAATCACATGGTCATACTCCACAATGACAGAAGACTCAGGCAAAAACATCTCTTGTGTAAGGCGTTACTCTTCTCCAATGCCCACCCCCGTCCCCACCCCTGGAATAGCTAGTAACTTGGAAAGAGACACTCTGTATTCTGAGAAGGGCAATAGAAAATAATTGGCTTGGGGCCAATGTGACGTGCTTCAAGCCATCACCCTCTTCACATTTGGATCCAAATTAAAATCTAATTTAGAAGGAGCTGAAATTAAAAAAAGCACACTTAATTCCTTCAATTTGCAGAACGATTCCATTCCATTAGGCAACTAATTTCTACCTGTCAGATTTGGAATGAAAGTAGTCTCTCTCAGGAGGAAACTTTTCACTTGTAGTAATTAGGTATGGGGAGTCCGTGATGACGCCTGTGCTTTGATAGCTGCTTGTGTTTAACTCTCCAAGCTCAGGAGCCCTTGGGTAAACTCAATTGAAGTGTCAGCTTCAATACTTGCCTGCTACGGAAAGCTGAAATGAGGATACATATTTCATAATTAAATAACACAACTACTTTAATTTTTATTACAGAATCATGAAAGGTTACCTTATATAAAATCCACAAGCATAAATCCCTTTTGTTGATCTATTATTCTAATAAGCTCCTGAAGAAAATCTGAAGAGATCTTGATTACAATTAGATTAAAAAAAGGGAGAGGGCACATGTTGGACAATCTCAAAGTAATAACTACATCAGCCGGTGGGATGAACTATAAATGCTGCGTCAAGCTGCTCTCTGTGATGCTATTCTTGACTTCTGCAAGGTGGCAGGTTAGGGAGCAAAAGCTCTAGTCTCATAAGCAGGAAGCTTTGATGCCTAAGGCCCTCTTACCGACTAGCTGTGAAACCCTGGTCAAAGCACTTGACCTCACATTTCTTCATTATTCTGTGATTTCCAAGATGACCTTCCCACGCCAGGCAACAGCTCAAAATCTTACACATATATGTGATTGAATACTTCATTCCCAAAGGCACTGATCACATTCGATGATGACTACAAAGCTCTCGTTACTTAAAAGCTCCATTTTACCATCAGTTTTTTTTTTCCACCCAAGTTGATCCAGGAGGACAATTTGTTTTCATTACTGTTCTAGCTATTCATTATAAAACACTTCCTTTTATTTTTCAGTTAATTCATGGATGGCTGTGCTGTGTGGGAGCCATAAGGAAGAAACAGGACAATGACACCCCCAACCCACCCTGGAGTCCTTTAGGCAATTTTACAAGTTCACCTAGCCTTCTGTATTAAATATGATTCCCAAAGGGAATTATAGTGAATAATGTTTATGCAAGCAGTTAGTAATTGTAGGTGAAATGTTGAACCATAATTGAGTATTTAATAATTAAATCATTAACCTCAAAATGACATCATTTTAAAGAAAATTATAAAAACAATGGAAGTGAAAAGTAAAATTGTGAAACTATGCCTAAGAACAGTGTTTGCATGATAATTAATATTTTTTTTATTTTAAAACCAAAATGTAAAATGTCACCAATCCACATCAAAGCAAAAAAGGGTTTTTCAAATTTTGATATATAAATATTCTTGACATATAAGTCATGATAAAATTTGTGTGCAACAGTTTTCTATCCTCAAGGGTTTTCTGAAGGAAGATGAATAGTGATTCTTGATAGTAATGCAGTTATTTAATCCACATTATTCTTGCATAGTCATTTCTGAAATACATAGCTATATAGGATATACAGGGAACTTGAAAAAATCAGAGACATCTTTTGAATAGCCCTCTGGAAATAAAATGAGAAATAAGATTTATCATTGCCTTTTTTGTAATATTAGATGTATTTCATTCCATTGTTTTCTGATTTTATTTAAAATGAACATTAATGAGAGGGAGTCATGGAACTATTTTTAAATGATTTTCATCTTAAGCCCTAGCAAATGAACACAACATTTAATATAGAGGAGAGATGATCTATTTTAAAATAATTGCTTAATTAAAATTATAATACCCCAACACATGCATTTTATTAAAATAGCTATACAAAGCATACATAAGAAATTTATATAGCTCACAACAAAAAATAAGGATAAAGCATTTAGAGCTATCAGAATTTAGGAAAACTTTCTGCAAAATAGAGCTCCTAAAAGTCAATTTATTTTTATCTCCAGATGGTTGCCCAAATATTCATTTGATAAAGAAGCTATTCTTTTGTATCTCATTTGCTTGTCTTCTATATTTTCTCTCATAAATATTTTGTAATTTTTAGTGTGCAGTTCTTGCACACCTTTTGATGGATTTATTTATTTATTCTTCTAAAAAGGCTATTTTTAATCTTCCTATTGAAAAAATAGTGATTCTTTTATTCTTTTCTGCTTACCCCACATTATTTTTTTCTATTCATCCTTTATCACTACCTGGAATAATATATCTTTATGAATTGCCTCATTATAATATCCTTATCAGAATATAAGCTTCATTTTGCTCCTTGGTGTGCATTGGATCGTATACTCAGCAGGTACATACAATGCAGCTGATCTCTTTATTGGATAAAAGAAGAATATTTCCCCGAAGGGTATTTTTCTTCACATGGATAAAACCTCTGGGAAATCCCTTCTGACCACAGACTAGGGTTGTGAGTAGCCTTGACATCCTGCAGAATGCATTGGAAAGTGGATTCTTGCAGGTGCATAAAGGTTAAAATTTAGCACCTTCTTCTTTCATCTCCATCATGATCCACTGCAAATTTATTCTAGATATATAATGCCCTACTTTGCTTTTGATTGAGGTTTCTATTTGTTTAACTTTGCTACACATTTTTTAATTTTCTTTGAAATCCAGGATAAGTGCATCTATTGAGGTAGTCGTTGTACTAAGAGTTCCAGTAAAACAAAAAAATAGCCCAATTAAGTGCAAATGTCATGACACCATTTTTTAGAAATAATCAGGGCATTTCGTTCGCTGAATTTCTGGAGGGCCAAAGGATGACAATATCTGCTCATGATGAGTGTTTTTGAGAAAATAGAATTTGAGCATACAAATACCTGGGAGAGCTTCACTACATTGCAGGTCTGTGCAACATTCTGCTCTTACTCATTTATCTCCCTAAACAGGAGGCAGTTCTTTTATGGGAAATCATCAGGTATCCACTTTCCAATACTAATCTAGCTTCTGCTGACTTTCCTTTCAATTTCCTGGTGGCACAGTGGATTCTATGTCCAGCTGGTAACCATAAGGTGAGCAGTTTGAAACCATCAACTGCTCAGAGGTAGAAAGATGAGACTTTCTATCCCTGTAAATAGTTTCTATGTCCCTGTTGCATCTTAGGCCCTTATTGTTTCCTTTTGTTCCTTCTATTCAGTTTCTATTCAGATCTTTGCACATTTTTAAGTAATTGGGCAGAAAGTGTCTTCTCAGTGCATTGTTTCATGATCTTCCCCAGGAACTGCATCTTTCATTTTACTATCTACAAAGGGACACATTTTATTGTCTGTTGAAAACAAGACATCTTGAAGATCATGATGAGGTAAAGTTTCAAATCAGATTCTGTTTTCTCTTCGGGTTTTGCTTGGATACTCACTCTGGAGGATAGATCACGTCTATTGACTTTTGATCTACTTTGCAATGTGTGTATTCTTTGTCATACATTGATCTCAGAGGTTTTTGTTCCTTTGGTGCGTAGCCTCCTCATAGCTTGATAGCCATTTCTTTGAGCACCTGGAGGAAAAAAAAGTGACAAGTGGGAGAGAGAGAAAAAGACAGGATACTAGACAAAACTTTTCAGATAAGGTCTGTGTGGGAACACTCCTTCAAAGGTTAGGGAAACCATAGAAGTTTCTGCTTTAACCTTCACTTCCAACATTGCAGAATTTAGACATCAAACAAAAGTGAAGTTTCAGGTCTTCTCATGTCTTTTATATCCTCAAGATTTTCTCTTTCTTGATCTTTTCCTTTCTCACTTTTGCGCTTCTACCATTGTGTCAACTGTTCTCATTTGTTCCAAAGGGCCAGAAGCAATCAATCTACTTATAACTCTTTTCTACCTACCCAATTTTTCTGTCCAAAGAGTGTTTTGAGTTAGGCAAAATTAATGTGATTAATAGGGTTAGGGCTAGGGCTAGCATTAGGATTAGGAGAAAGAAAAAAAGATGTTTAAAAAAGAAAAAAAATAATGTGATCACATTTAGCTGATTCTTCACTGACAGATCACTATTAATGGTTATTTTTAAAACAAGGCATCACTTTCCCTGTGACAGATCTGCAAGGGGAATGCAGACTTCCACCATCAAGTAGGAGGTAGACTGAGTCATGCACAAATGAAAATGATAAAATATCTTCCTACCATTTTAAAATTGCTTTCTAAAATTAGCACTTATTAGTTGCTTTAAGACAATATCCAGACATTTTCCAGTTGATTTGGACATGTTAGGCTGAATTGTTGGTGTTTCTAGAGAGGGACACATTGAAACTACTAATTCAACATTTTTGACAACATCTCTCTTTATACTAACATTTAATGGATAATTATCTATTATCTTTAAAGTCACAATTGTAAAGCAGATTCTTTTTAATAGCAGGCCATTAATGCGATTGAGAGACAATCATATTAGAGTGCTTGCAAAGTGCTAAAGAAAAATTTCCAATATGAAAAAAGTCTCACAATAGTTTTTAATTGCCCCTTTTATCAGTAATTAAGTTACCTAAAATCTTAAAAAATAATAAGTGTCTAATCTACAACCATGGATTAGTTTAGAATGTGAATAGCTGAGAACTATAATAAAGAGAAATTGCACATATATTTAAAAGCTAACTTTCTATTACTTGCTGTGTATTTATAAATACATTAATACAATACAATAATAGAAAAATAGAATAAGAATTCCAATGAGGGCTGAGCCCGGTGGCATAGTGATTGTGTTAGTCCAGGTAGACTAAAGGAACAAATTTCATAGACACGCATATGGATATAAGGAAAGGGTTTATATACAAAAGGAATGGAACACTGAGAAAGCATCCTAGCGCCATCCAGTTCAAAGTCATAAGTCCAATATCAGCCCATATCCCTGATACCAGTCTAAAATGTCTCCTTCCAACTCACGAAGTCACAGGTCAGTGGGTGTAGTATCCCAGCGCTGGCAGGGATCCTAGTTTCCAGGGCTCAGGGTTCATCAACAGCATCCAGTGGTGGCAGAAGCAACTCATCACTGTCAGGGGCTTCCACATGGTCTCTCCAGCTTCAGAGGTCTGGCTCCATCAGGGCAAAACCGTGTGGATTCTCCAGCTTCTCAGATGCTGCCATCTTATCTTGTCCATGATTAATCATCTCTGAGACTAACTCCCAGCAACTGGGGAGATAGCTTCTCATCTCCATGATGGAAAATATCACGGGATTTTTCAGACTTATCAGGAGAAATCCATGTCCACATGGAGGCCTAATTGGCTATTCAATGGCTATCTCTAGTTAATAGGCCAGACTCCACCCCTACATCTCAATCATAATATTAACAGAAGCACATGACCGCCATAGTGGTTGAGTGCGGGACTGTGGCCCACTGGGTTGGCGGTTCAAATCCAGCAGCACCTCTCCAGGAGCAAGGCTGGACCTCTTATTCCCACCAGAGGGTAGTGATGCCCAAAAAACAAGAATTCCAATGAAAGGATAATTTTGTCGTCAACACATTTTTACCGCTTCGTAAATTTGAACATAAAATAAATTACTCAATAAAAATTTCGCTGTTTTAAAACCTAAGAATTTATTAACAAATTTGGCAATTTTCCTAGGATCAATTATAGGGGGACATATGCTTTTTTCAACTTACATATGTACTTTACCCTTTAAGTTTGGTCACAGAACATGAGTGTGATAAAAATTCAACTTTACTATCCAAGGTTTTCAACTCTATTATTTCATTTTAGGGAACTAAAAATTAATTTTACTCCAACATTCCTTAAGTTATGAATTAAGATCCATTCCTGCTGCTTTAAAAACCTTTAGGTAACGGGAACTTGGTGCATTCAGGTTGTAGTAAGCATAATTTAGTATAAAGAGGGGGAGTCCTGGGGAATAGGGAGGGGTTGAAAAAGCGGGTTGCTAACCATAAAATCAGTAGTTCATGTCCCTCCACGTTGCTGGTGAAGAATGAAGCTGTCTGCTCCCCTGAACAGGGAGTCTTGGGAATCCTCTCTGACAACTCGACTTTGTCTGAGAGGGTTGTTATGAGTAGGAACTGACTCTCAGGCAGTGGATTGAAGGTTAGCTTCAGTATATAAAAAGGCTAAAAATCTTTTGAACATATATATATATATATATATTTGCTCCTATAGGTTTTTGGAAGTTCTATAGATTAACTTGCTGTGGCCATCATGTGCTTATGTTAATTTTATGATTCAAATGTAGGAGTGGAGTCTAGCCTGTTAATCTGGAGATAGCCATTGAGTAGCCAATGAGGCCTCTATGTGGGCATGGCTTTCTCCTGAGACTTCTGGGAAATCTGGCGATATTTCCCTCGAGAAGATGAGAAACTATCTCCCCCAGTTGTTGGGAGTTAGTCTGAGAGACAATGAATCACAAGGCAAGATGGCAGTGTCTGAGAAGCTGGAGGAGCTGGCGGAGAGAACACACAGCTTTGCCCTGATGGAGCCAGACCTCTGAAGCTGGAACGGCATGGCTGTTGATGGAACCTGAGCCCTGGAAGCGAGGAGATCCCTGCCAGCGCCAGGATTCTGCACCCACTGGCCTGTGATTTCATGAGTCGGAAGGAGACTTTATAGACTGATTTCAGGCATATGGGTTAATATCGGACTTATGACTGTACTTGACTGGATTGGGATGCTTTCTTAATATCCTATTTCTCTAATATATAAACCGTACCCTTATATCCATATGTGCATCTGTGAAATTTGTTCCTCTAGTCTACCCGGACTAACACATTTGCTAACATGCTTGTTTTATATTTGTAGTCTCCAGAATTCTGGTAGAAACAATTTCATTGTTTTAAGGCATTGCGTGATAATTTGTTGTGGAATTGCTTACTACATGTGCCCTTTTACTTCATTTCCTCCCATAATACTTTTCTCTTTTATTTATACCTTCCACTTTACAGGAGACATTGATTGTTCTAAAGAAAATATAGCCATGAACTGTGCTTCAGGTCTCTTATTTCTTGATTTTGAAAATTGGATATCTACATGAATCAGGTAGAGAATTTAAAACAACCGAAAACCTAGGTCCAGGTTGTTGCCCAGACTGATTAAGTTAGAAATACTTACAATAAATGCAGACATGAGTGCCATTTTTAGAGCTCTCTAGGTTAATTCACTATATAGCCAAGGTTAAACTCCATTGTCATAAAGCAATGGTTCATAAAAGTAATGCAAAGAATTTAATAAACTGCATATGCCCCACTGGGCCTCCAGAGATTCTATATCAGAAGCAGGAGATAGGCACAAGAATCTGTTTTTTATAACAATTCCCAAATGATTCCAATGCAAATATTATGTAGATTACATTTCGATAAACATTTCCACATAGAGATTTTACTTCCTCTGCACTTTATGCTAACAAATTATCTTTTTCTCACTTGAAAAGGATTTGAAATTCATTGTCTGCCCAATGGCTTTTGCTGTGCATATGAATTTATTAAAGTTCCTACCACTGAAATACATTTCCCTTAGTTTGCTTAATGCTCCAATAACAGAAAAACCGCAATGCTGTAGTTTTTAGAGAAAAGAAAGGTATTTCCTCACAGTTCTGGAAGATAGAAATGTGCATCAGGGTCTTGGCTGTGTCAGTTTCCAATGTACTGGTTTTCCTGGATATCCCTTGGCTCCTTTTGGGAAACTAACACTGAGGGAAATAGCATGAGGACGATATTCCTTAACTAATACAGCGGCAATCTGGACAGTTGGTATTCCATGGTAGGAAAGCCTCCACTTTGGTAGGTTAGCAGTAAGTCCAAGCACATTATCCTACTTTAAATATCATCCCCACAGATTCTCCCCCTTAAAGCTATTCAGCCTTAAAGTGATCACATGGTGGATTCCGTCTCTCTATAGAAGCAGACACGATCCTTTTCTACCTTCCCTGTCATGAGACTCACCCACCTTTGTATCTCGCCCTAGTGCAGGTGCTAGGTTTCATCATCTGTGAGCTCAGGGACTTTAATGTAGATGCTATTCACCTTGTGACAAATTTAGCTACTGAATATGCATGTCCTATGGTTTCCTAGAAATATCTCAAGATAGTAAAGCTTCTCTCTCCCGCCTCTCAATTCCACGTGGTCAATCAAGAGGCGCTGAGTTGAGTATGCTACCATAAAATATGTCTGACTCCTTTAGTTTACTCTCTTCCTATCTTTCTTATGCTTTATGACTTTAGTATGATATTTATATGTCATCGCCATACATTGACACCTTCTGGCCCTTTGGTTGTTGGGGGCTGTTTTTTTTTTTGTTGTTTTTTTTTGCCGACAGTCCCTTAGTTTTCCTTCATCTGTAGGTCATGCTCATATGACACCTCATTTCTTCTGTCTCTCCTTTCTGCTGTTTTTAGTATCTATGTCACCAAAGTAAACACCATTCTGCTGCTTTTAAACTTAGAAGGTATTAGATGAGGAACCCAGTACTTAGGTATTATATGATTAGCATAAACAAAAAAAAACTCTTTATCCAAACAGGATCACATTTACAAGTATGGAGATTTGATTTGTATCATGGGGGGGGGCAGTAACACAATCCATAACAACTCTCTGAAGACAATGATGTTTTAAATCAAGACTTAGGTTACATCTCTTTTCCATTCCCTTTATTCTTTAATTTTCGACAAGCTTCATGGTTGTGCAACCCAGAAAATTACAACAAAAAGCCTTTAGTTCATTAGGCTTTTGTGCTCCATACATGATGTTCTGTGGTCACCATGTTACAATTCTTGATAATTTTCATACACATGCATTTTTCACTGAACCAGGTAAAAAAAACATGGCAAATTCTGCTCCCTCTACTACATCATATAAAAAATTCTGACCTCCTATTCCCTGCCATACACTTGAAATAAATGATAGAGAAAGTCATTTTATGCATGAAGGAAATTAACAGAAAATGATCTCTTGGGCTGAGCTCCGGTGGCAACTGGTTGAGTGCACGAGGCTGCGGCCAGTGGGCTTGGCGGTTCAAACCCAGCAGTGGCTCTCAAGAGCAGCACTGGGTAGCACCCATGACCACCAAAGGCAGTGATTGCCCCCCCAAAACAAACAAACAAACAAACAAAAGAATAATGATCTCTTGGTATAGGAACCACCTAATATCCTGGCATCCACAGAGAGAAGAATTTAGGCTAGAGCATAGATATTAATAACTACAGATTAGGAATGCAAGAGGGTTATTCATTTTACTTTTTAATTTTATTTTATGGTTGAAACTGGACAACTGTGTAAAAAACACACACTTTGAAGTGTACATTTAGACTTCAAGTGCCTGCAGATCTGAGACTGTAGAGAATATCAGCTATCTTCACATGGAGAGTTTCATCATCCTTAGATCGAAGGAATATGTCAAGCGGGAATATGCTCTAAGTACTTAAGTAAGTTTCAGCCCCTTCAATTAGAAGCAAAGAGTGTGCTAGTAAAATCCCAGGAGCTACTGGACGCAACCCCGGACAATCATGATTTGTTCATTAACACTTAAAGGGATTTTATTTTCCCAGAGTGTGATTCACTTGCATCTTTTAATATGCTAACAAGTAGTATGTGGTACAGAATAATACTTGCGAAAGTAAATTCAAGATAAAATATTGGACACTAATAGGATATGAAATGTGCAGAATCTAAGCATCATAATTAAAACTCTCCAAAGTATGCTATGTGTAACTTAAATTAGAACAAAAGTGGCATGTCTATTGCTGACTTTTATTCTTCAAATAAAATATTTTATCACTTAGATATTATTAGTTACTGCTAAATTAGAAATCCATATGTAATCGTGCAATAATCATTTCCATCAGAAAAGTTATTTGGATTTCCCAGCTATGCATTTCTATTTGATAAGTTCATTTTCCAAAAAAAGATAATGAAGGAAAAAGGAAATGTACAAGTTTTCAACAAGGATTAAATTTTCATCCAGGGCTTATTCATGTCTATATATCTATAGATATAGTTCATTATATTAAAAGTTAAAAATATAATTTGAAAAGCTGTGAGCTTTCGAAGACCTTAATTTATATGAGAAAAGTCAAAAAACAACTGCTTTAAAATAAAAGAGAAAATTGAAAAAAATATCAAAATATGTCGCCATTATTCCTCAACCTGCTCTCCATCTAGGCCCATACACTTCTGATGGCAGTACTTGTATCTAAACCAAAAAGAAACAAATTCATCGTCACCTACTTGGAGCCCACTCAGAGTGCTCCTACAGACAGGGCAAGACTGCCCAAGAGTTTCAGAGATGGAATTAGGAAGTCTTTTTTTTTTCTTTTATCACTAGCAGAGGATGGTTTCAAGCTGCAGAGCTGGCCGTCATCAGCTCAGGGCATCATCACCAAGACACCGGGCTTCCTTGGCCCTTGCCCCAGTGAATTCTGTAGCCCTCAGTCTACACACTATCAAAATGGCAGGGTGAGCATACGAGAAGGACTTGTCTTATTTTTCCTTTTAAGTGAGCAGTGGCTTTGGGAAACAAAAAGAACTATGAAGGGGCAAGATTACAGTCATAGGGTAGATGAAGTAGGGTTTTTCCAGCAGCATTTGCATAAAACTGTCATTGCTACTTTCAAATATTTTTGAAAGGATATATTGTTGAGGAGTTGTACTTCTAGAGTGTGTCAGGCAGGGTTCTCTTAGAGAAATAAAAATCAGGACACTAGTTAATTCTTTTTATATATTTATATATTGAGAAAGGTATACAAGATAAGAAAGAAACTGTTAACTATATATATAAAGCAGTACAGATTGCTCGGTACAACTCACTTGCGTGAAGCAACTAGAAGACTGGATAGTCCTTCAAATCTTGAGAGCAGCTGAGTAGTCCTCTGTAGAGCAACACAGGCTATCTGGTCACAGGCAGCAAACAGCAGAGCAGGTCACCAACAGTCAGCCAGATGACAGAGTCCCACAGTCCCCAGTTCAAGAGATGTATATCCCAGGAATGTGGTGAAGTAGGACTTGAAGGATCCTCAATTCACAGCAACACAGTCCACGGACTAGGTGTCCCACGGGTAGTGTTGCTTGGAGGTCGAGGCACAGGACGAACAAGGCAGCTCTCTGGTCTGAAGATCCAGAAGCATGAGAGAGGGTGGGATTCGTGGAGCCCTGCCTATCTCTGCCCTTCAATTTATCCTGTGTGTTCATTGGCCGTGCGGTCACAACAGGTCCACCAATCTTCTGTGGCCATGTTGGCATAACAAACCTACCTATCACATAGAGCTCCTCAGGGAGTTAATCATTATGGGGACAGAGAGCCTCATCGTTCTCCTGTGGCCATGATGGCTGGAGGTCTGGCAGTGACTCCTGGCTTTGGAGAGCCTGATGGGTTTGGAACAGAGGGTGGGTTTGAATCATTGGCCTTTATTCTGCTGTCCAACCCTTATCAAACAGTGCCATCGGGACCAAATCATATTACAAAGTAGCAGTCATTAACCTCACTGCTCTTCATCATCCATACTACAGAATCTCAGTTTTTAAAATTTCTAAATAATTTTAAATGGATCTTGTTAGAAGTAGATCTTTACTGCTTAACCCCTCTATTGGCAGCCTATGTCTGTTGATGTAATGCCAAACTGAACTGCGATGTGACCGATTTGTTAAGCATGCATGGCTAATCTTTTCTATACTTTCTTGCCTTTACTGTTAACCTTAAATCTTTTTTAAAAAACAAATCATTTTATTGGGGGCTCATAGAACTCTTATTATGATCAATACATATACATTTGCACATTTGTTGCCATCATCATTCTCGAAACATCCTCCTTCTACTCAGGTCCCTGGTATTAGCTCCCCATATTTCTCCTCTTTCCCTCTACTCCTCTCCCATGAACCCCTTATGATTTACAAATTGTTATTATTTTGTCATATCGTACTCTGTCTGATGTGTCCCTTCACCCACTTCCCTGTTGTCCGTTACCTAAGGAGGAGGTCATATGCAGATCCCTGCAATTGGTTCCCCCTTTCTACCCCATCTTCCTTCCTACCTCCTGGTATCACCACTCTTACCACTGTTCCTAAAGGGATCATCTGTCCTGAATTCCTCATGTTTTCAGCTCCAGTGTATTTACCTTGGTCTAGTTGAATTTTCAAAGTAGAATTGGGATCATGATAATGTGTGGGAGGAAGCATTTCAGAAATAGAGAAAAGTTTCTTATCTCATTGTTGCTCATCTGCCCCCTACAACCCCTCTGAAAGAGGATGGCACTTCATCTATTTATGGGCTTTGGATCCCCAACATGTACTCCCCCTCATTTATAATTTTATAATTTTTAGTTCTTTGATGTCTGATATCTTCAATATCTCATCATTACACAGGCTCGTGTGTTTCTTCCATGTGCGCTCTTTTGCTTCACAGCTATATGGCTGCTTGTTTACTTTCAAGCCTTTAAGACCCCAGACACTATATCTTTTGATAGCTGGGAACCATCAACTTACTTCACCACATTTGCTTATGTACACATTTGTCATTAGCGATCATATCAGGAATATGGAAAGCTGATAACTGATCCCTTTGATACATTGTTGTCATACAAGCTGGTGTGCTCCTTCAATGTGGGCTTTGTTGCTTCTGAATTAGATGGCTGCTTGTTTATTTTCAAGACTTTAAGACCCCAGAGGCTACATATTTTGATAGCTGGGCACCATCAGCTTTCTTTAACACATTTGCTTATGTGCACCTTGAATCTAAATTTTAGCCAGTCTCAACACCATCCATTTCCTTATCCAATCCCTTAAGCATACCTGGATATCTCTCAATTATGTGGTCTTCGAGTCTCTTTCTCTGTCCTCTATCCTCTCTCTCTCTCTCCATACATACATACATGCCCATACATACATACATACATACATACATATTAATACTGAGTGGGAGGTTAATATCCAAAGTCTTTCTTTGCTTGATGTGGCTGTTGTCTATGTTCATTTTACCTGGCATTATCTGGAGTTAGCTAAAAATAATCTGATGCCAACACTGAAGAAAAATTTTTGTTTTACCTTGGACCATCAAATATAAACAAAAACAAACAAAGATGAGAGATCATTTGTTCTCTCCTCACTTCACAAAAATGGAAAGGAGAAGAGAGCATACTCAGAATGCCAGTTGACTTGCTTCCTTATTGGTAATAAATTCCCTTCACTCACCTACCTCTCCTTTCAACTTTCTTTTGCATTTCTTACTCATTTCCTGAGACAGAATCTATTTTCAAATGATATATTAAGGAATAATTAGATATTTTAATGTAAGTTCTATCATATATACTTATCCAAAGGGAGTCCCTGACTACTTTTGGAATATATTGCAATTTCTGGAGTCTTTTCTATATTTTCTTGTAGAGTATAAACCACATGAAATAATCTTTAAATAATTCATCATTTCTCCTCTTCATTGTTGAATTTTGGTAGAATTTTATGAGCAAATCCATTTTCCATTTAAAAATGTATGCACTCCTGTTTGGGGTTATGGATTATAATTCCCACAATGAAACATCTCTCTCCCCATTTCCTCCTTGTGTTGACTGTGCTGACTTATCCTTCTGTCCCCGTCCTGTGACCTGGCGAGCTCTTACCTTGGGTAAATGCTGCTGCTTTGATCTTACCTGGTTGTTTTTGAGTCTTCACTACCATAAAGAAATAATAACATTATACATTTGAACTTTGCAATCCCAATTACTTTAATGAAAAATAAGGATGAGGATGGAGAAACACAGGAATTATGAAATCACATGCAGAGATATACAGAATTAAAAAATAAGTTTTAATTAGATCTCCAAAAAAGTTTGTTAGGTGAAGAGGAAAACAAAGGAAAACAAACAAACAAACCTCGCAAGCACTGTGATTCAAAGAAAATATGGTGATGGAAGAGAAAGAAGAGATTGTGTAAATGTTGACCAAGATGATGTTTATTTGAGGGTGAGGACTTTGGGGAAGTACTTGTCATTATTTGGAGACCAGCGAGCCAGTAATGCGGTAGAGAATGCATGCCAGGTGCCCACTGGTCGATTTGAATGCATATTGCAATTTTGGAGTGGAGATTGCAGGCATGGAGTGGTGAGTGTTGAGTGTTGCAGATGCACGTGGCAGTCATGGAGTGATGACTGTTGTGGTGACAGTCATGAAGTGTTATGGATGTACTACATAGAGTGGTGCGTGTTGTAGATAAGCATGCCCGTCTTAGAGTGATCAGTGTTGTGGATGCACGTCACAGTCTTGGAGTGAGTGTTGTGGATGCACGTGGCAGTCGTGGAATGGTGAGTGTTGCAGGTGCACATGGCATTTATGGAGTGATGAGTGCTGTGGGTACACGTAGCAGTCTTGGAGTGGTGAGTGTTGTGGATACAAGTGGCAGTCATGGAGCAGTGAATGTTTTGGATACCCGTGGCAGTTGTGGACTGATGCGGATGCCCGTGGCAGTTGTGGACTGATGCGGACACCCGTGGCAGTTGTGGAGTGATATGGATGCCCGTGGCAGTTGTGGAGTATTGCAGATGCCCATAGCAGTTGTGGAGTGATGTGGATGCACGTGGCAGTCGGAGTGTTCAGGGTTGTGAAACTGCTGTAGGTCTGCTGTCTGCTTGGATCATCATTTTAGTTGAGCCCAATTTGTTCTAATTATTTCATAATCATTCAGGGGATTGGATGATTATCATTTAAAATGAGTATTAATTGAATTAATGCCAAATTATCAAAGCTGTTATGTCCATTTTGAACTTGCTTGCTCTCTATGAAAACTGAGACGAGAACAACTTAAATCTGTTCTACCCATACCTGGCCCTCCATGTCTTGGCTTCATGCTGATCTCACCAGTGCTCAGGATAGTAGACATTTGAAATTCTAATCGAGGTTATACAAATGTTGTTTAAATTCTTATTTTCTCTCCTCTGCCCACACTAAACGACACTAAAGCTAACCATTCTGTAGTCTCTTTTCTCAAATGTCTTTTGAGACCTTTTTAATTTTTCAGAGGATTAAAATAATGAGAGCCCATTTGAGAGAGGCGGATCTAGGCAGTGAGGTGGGTCCATGCTTCTCTCAAGTGGCATCGTTCTGCCATGAGGAAACTGTCTCTCATGGAAGTTCCTATCCATGACCAGGCTTTGTTGTTGAAAATGATGTTCTCTGTGAGATCTATAGAGTAGGCAGAACTCCCTGCAGTCCCTCTTTCCTTCCTGAGGGCCACAGTAAGTAGAGAACCACAAGGACAAACCTCCTCTAAATTATTCATCTCCCCACAGACACAGAGCATATTCGTTGTTTTTAATCATTTTACTGGGGCTCATGCAACTCTTATCATAATCCATACATACATCTCTTGTGCCGAGCACATTTGTGTATTTGTTGTCATCATTCTCAAATATTTGCTTTCTACTTGAGCCTTTGGTATTAGCTCCTCATTTTTCCCTCCCACCCACCACTATGAACCCTTGATAATTTATAAATTATTATTCTGTCATGCCTCATACTGTCTGACATCTTCGCGCAATGACTTTCTTGTCCTGTGTCCCCCAAGGAGGGGGTTATATGTAGATCCTTATAATTGGTTCCCCATTTCTACCCCACCTTCCCTCCAACCAAGTGATATCACCACTCTCACCACTGGTTCTGAAGGGATCATCTGTGCTGGATTCCCTGTGTGTGAGATTAGTACAAGACTTTTCCCACACTCTGTCTCCTCCAATGCTTTCCGCCTGCCAGACTGGGTAAGCCCAATCCCTGCTCTTATTAGACAATAGATTACTTCTCCCTGAAAACTTTCAACTGTCAGTCTTATCTAGGTGAGAGGACCCTACTGTTAATGGTTTCTATGAAGGACAGAGAATAAATCAAACCTGTTTGTTGACATCCAAAATTAGGCTGCCATCATGAATCTGGGTCAGCCCTTCTTGTCACATGCTTTCCCTATACCTCCCCTCCCTATTGCATATATGCGCCTAGAATGTCCCCATCATTGCTGTAAAACCTATAGTGCAATCACTTCCTGTGATGTGTGGTTTCCTGTAATCATGCTCCCCAAATTGATGTAAGCCTTGGTCAGCAATAAAGAAGCTCTCTTGGTCAATTCCCCTTCCCCTAATTCTCTCTCCCCTCTTTCTCTCCCTTGTTCCCTCTCTTCATGGCCTCCCCTTCTGCTGCCCTCTCTATCTCTCCACGTGGACCAGCAAGCAGGACTGAGGTGGGTTAGGGTGAGTCCGTTATTTCTATCGCTCATATTTTCTAGGACTTGGCAATAATCTTTACTTTTTATCACTGTACAATTGTGCCTACCAGACCCCTGATGATATTTTAGGGGTTGGCTCTCCTGACACCTATTACCAGTCCCTATTTGCACCAGTGTACATCCTCTGGTCTAGCCAGATTAGTAAGGTCAGATTGGGATCAAGAGAGTGGAGGGAGAGGAAGCATTTAAGAACTAGAGGAAAGTTAATCATTTCTACACTGCCCCCTGACTGGCTCATCTCCTCCCCAGGGCCCTTCTGTAAGTGGAAGTCCAGTTGCCTACAGATAGATGGGTCCCCCTGCATACTCCCTCATTCACAATATTACTTTTTGTTCTTTATGCACACGGTATAATCTGAATAGGAGTAAGATACCTTGAAAATGCATTTTATTAATCCCTTTATAAGTCAGGAATGAAAACTTAAATTGGTTCAATGATAATCATATCAGAATAAAAATTGTCTCACTACACATTTCCTATTGATATTTCCTCTCATTTCAAAATTAAAACTGGTGTTAATTTAAAAAAATAAAAGTGCCACAAAAATATTATATTTTGATCAAAGTGACTGTTAAATTGATTAGTATGGACAACTGTTATTAAAAGCCTTTCATTTTCTCATATTACATCGATTTTGGTCAATAAATTTCATATCTCTAATCAAAATAGTTGGTATACTGTCAATTATTTAATATTTTAGCTTTTAGGCAAATGATCTAATAACAATGGGTTAATTTATTTCATCTCCTCTCTTGTATTAACTTTCAGTGAGAGATTTTCATGCATTTTAATTTATCTAAAATTTATGCAAAAATAAATTAGCATTTCCTAGCAATAATTTGTTTCACATTTTTGCTTTCAGCCATCTTTTAAACCACCTGCTATATTTGCCTTATGCGCTAAACCTGTAGTTGACAGCTACTAATAATGTCGATTAAATTTGCTCATGGTGACAGGCAAAACACTAAGTAAAAACAAAACAATATAATCCTGCCTGTGTTTACTCTTTTTAAATGGCAGCTTGAAAAAACTCTGATCTACGAGAGCATTGATTCATTACCTTTTTGCCCGTCTTGATGAGATAAGGATACAAACCATACATAAAATGAAATACAACTATACATTTTTCTAATATCAGTTAGTTTTATAAAGTTCAAAACATGAATGTAGTCATGATTAAATATATTTGTTATTTCTATAATCATTTAGAAGCCATATAATCTGTAACTAAAATACAACATTTTAATAAATGAAAGCATCTAGGATAAATATTTTGAAGGGCAATCATTGTCAAAATAGTCCTAGGCTGACTGCTCCCGAACGCAAACCTTGTTAGGACAATCATAGATTTTCTATTCTTCAGGCTATTTTGCTTTATTCTTCTTTGTGAAAATCTGATAAAAACTGCACAAAAGATGTACGTTCAAATTGTAAAATATGGTGATTAAGATGTGACATATGGATATGTATAAAATTTTATTCTCTTGTATTTGGATAGCAGCAAAAATTATGAATGTTGCAGGTAATTGTCCCTGGGACCCATCTATTTTGATTTGATGAATTAGTCTGGCTTCCACAAATGCTCAATGTGAGTTGTGATTAAACTTGTGTTTCCATTTAGTGAACAGGAAAAATACATGGACACTCATGATCCAATAGTCCCTGACACATTGCTTCTTGATGTTGATAACTCTGATCTTAATTCTTCTAATTTAAGGAGGCAAAACAAGGCAAGCAAATTAGATTCAATTTATCCCTTTACATTGTATAAAATTATAAATGATCATGAAGCATGTTTATATATAAATGTAAGAAATACATTCAGTTTCTTTTGGTTTAATTTTGTAGAAGAGTTCAGGACAAGGATTGATTTTTACCTTATCCTTGCGAATTAGATGAAGGCTTAGAGAGCAGATGGGCAGGATTATGTTCAACAATGTGTACCCAGTTTGTATACAATGTCTTCATCGCATCACTTGTCATTCTTCCTCCTCGGGTTTCCTGTTTCCTTCCTCTTCTTCCTAACCCCCCGACCTTGTGGATGTGGCCATTCTGATCTGACAAAATTGATTGCTCTAAGTTCCTCACTAATGGTATTATAGCTTATAGTTTCATTTCCTACTAAACATATCAAACTGTTTTGTGCTATATGTTATGTTTTTATGGAGTTTTAATTCAGGCTGTGCATAGAAAGATACTGATGGACTCTTTAAAAATATTTTCTCTTGTCAGTACTCAGGCAGTTGTAGCAGGAATAATAGGAGCTATTATACAATTTTGTAACAAGAATTTTGAATAAATTTAACACAAAGCCTCTATGCCAATGGGATGTATTCATATTTCAATTAATATATGCTTGTAAAGTAGATAATATCATCTGCTTCCATTTTGTACATAATAAACAGGGAAATTTTCTTCATGGATGGGGTGTATAAAGCTAGAACTGCATTGCATATGAATTCAAATGTTTTCAGAGTTCCCTTGGGACTCTCTATGCTTCCCTAAATTAGGACAAGAAGAATTGGAGACATTCCATAGGACATTAGAAGGGATGGTGTCATCAATTCACTGATCTAGTTTCCTCACCTCTTGTGATAACTAAGGAGGCAGAATATGTAATGATCAGAAAAGAGGTTTGGGAGACAAATACCTTGATTCTATAAGGAACATTTGACTCTTGTTAGGTTTGCTGCAGTCAAATGTATTTCCAGACATTACCGCACACATCACAATGGAACAGAAAGCTGTCCTTCTCTTTGCCCATCCTCATGTTTGGTTGGGGATCAAACCATTGTGATCCATAGAGTTTTCTTTGACTATTTTGCAACTCCAGAACCCCAAGCCTTTTTCAGGAGACTGCCTTGCTGGGCTGCTAAGTGCAAGGTCGGCAGTTCAAAACCATGAGATACTCCACAGAAACATGATGAGGCTTTCTATTCCTGCAGGAAGCTACAGTCTCAGAGATTCAGGGAGCAGTCTTACACTGTCCTATAAGGTCACTGTGAACCAGAACTAACTCAATGTCAGTGAGTTTGCTTTTGTTTGTTTTGTTTTTTGAATAATAGTTTGAAATTTGGAAAGATCCTTTTTTACTTCTGTATCGTAGTAGTTCACACCTCCTCTGGCTGTGCCTGAGACACATGGACCTGAAATCAAATTCAAGATTTTTTTATAATGACCTGAAATCAAGCCCAAGATTTTTTTTCATAAGGAACATGCTAAGTCTACCATTTGTTTGTTACCTCGGTGATACCTAACTGTTGTGAGCAGTTTTCTGCTCTCTTTACCAAAGAGAGTATATCTACCTACAGATTTCTCAGAAAGGGCATGAATGCTCATTGACCATGGTATAATATGCTTTTATAATCAACCAAACCATGAACAAAAATTGAAACTAAGATAAATACCTTCTTTGAATCCATGATGAAAAAATTTTGTGGAAGGGACATCAAAATAACGTATTCAGAAGCAAAGAGAGGGAGGCCACGGCATAGGAAAGGCAAGCCAGTAGAATGCTTTCCTCTCCAGGAGTGGGGACAGCCTGCACTTTTGCTTACTGAATTCATCCACATGAGACCTTCAAAGAGTTCCTGGCAAAAGGAAATAACAGATCATTGATTTTTCCATGAGCTTTCTGAAGCATCTTAAATATATGCTTTTAGATTGGACTCAGGTGACATCTCCTCCTATCAACCTGTCCTGCCTTACTTAATCTCACCAAGTCCTCTCTGCCATTATTCAAATAAATTTGTCATTCTCCTTTGATGTCCCACAGAGTATACTCTTAACTGTTTCTTATGATTTCATATATGAGATTAAACACATATTTATGTGTTAGTATTTCTGAGTAAGAGGTTTTTTTCTCTTCTCCAGTTTTCCTGGTCTATAGTCAATTAATATGGTTCCTTTCCAGCCATAACTCCTAAGGTGACCAGTGATCACTTTGGACTCTGTGTACCCATGACTATCATCCACTTCAGGATGGCGCTCTTTTCTCTATTAATGGGCAGGATTCAAACCTGACTTTAGGAGATGTGACTAAAGTCATACTCTTTGTTGCAGTGAGGGTATCTTTGACTCTACTAGAGAATGTGCCTTAAGACACCATCTTTTGTTTTCGTTATAAAGATGCTGGGTCCACTGAACAGTTCGCTTATGTCAACTTATGTAAAAAGTCAGAGTTCAGATTTCTTTACTAAGTTTGAGTGAAGCAAGAAGACCTCCAGTGCACATCTGTGTCTTCTGGTTCTGGACCCAAGATTGACCTCACTTTCTGCCTGAGCTTTAGATTTTAGATTGAATAGCACCAACCACCATATGGGATATTTCCTATAGTCTCATGACCTTCTGTGGGTCATTCAAGTGTATCAGGGATAGGGTGGGATTTATTCAACCGAGGAGTGGGGAATACATGGAGATTAACATCTTGGAAGAGAAAGAGGGTTAAGAACTCTTTCATCTTCAACTCCCTGGGACTGGTCTGGCAATAATGCTTCTAAAAGAAATGATTAACACATACCTTGTCCCCCATTTTGTGGAGCATTGCCTGTTGAATTGATTCTAGCTCTTCGTGACCTCATAAAATTTACAAGCTCAATTTTTCTAATTTTTTAACAATTTTATAAAAAATGATTTCTAATTTTTATCTAGACTCACCAATTGATCATGTTTGGCTCTATTTGTCTTTAATCTAGAAATTTTAATTCTTATCACAATTAATTTTACTGATCTGTTTGAGAGCATGTTATATGTATAATCTTTGTAATAGCTAAGAACAAAGAAACATTAGGCTTCATAACATCAATATTATTAATAAACTCATAACATTTCACATAAATATAGCAAGTCCATGTTAAAGGTCATTTTTTACCATATGTTCTTTCTTCAGGCTGAATGGCTAAGCCAAGATCACCCACTGCCTTTAGCTGGCATGTGTCCTGTCTCCTTTAATCTGGAAATCGTCTTTAGTTATCCTGGCATTCCTGGTTTTGAAGACATAGATTTGTTCTTCTGTAGATTAGAGTTGGCTGGTGTTGTTCATGATGCAGGCGACATTGCTTTGATGGAATCCTTGCAGGAGTGGTTTTATGTTCTCAGTGTCCCATTAGGAGGCATAGCACGTCCTCCTGTACCCAGTGCTAGTGATGTTAACTCTGCTAACTTAGGAAGATCCCATCTGCTAGACTGCTCCATCACAAAGTTGCCATTTCCCATTTGTGATATAGGGAGAATAATCCCAAGAATTAACAAATGTTAATTCTCCATAAGATGTACACTGGATAATTTTAGTGTCTATCAATAATTTCTAATAAGCTAAATATAACCATACAGTTTTTCAGGAATCCTAGGGGCATGGAAACTATGTGTTTGGTTGCTAAATATAAAATCAGTGGCTGGGTGGGGATGGGGGTGTCTTTGAACTTTTCTACTCCTGGAGGGATTGACCTTCTCAGAAACCCAAGGCAGCAGTTCTCCTCTGACCAATAAGGTCACCATGAGTCAAAATGGACTGAATGGCAGTGTATTGGGTGGATACGAGATTTTCAACAGATTTTTATCAATATTCTCTTCCTTCTCTTAGACAACAATTTGGTTTATATTTAAAAGCTTACATTCCACTTTCTTGTTTACTTACACATGCTATCATTTCCATACTTGAACTCATCTTGCTGTGATGGTGGTTTTTATTGTTGGGGACCAGTGAGTTTGGTTCTCATGCAAGACCCTATGCACAACACAAGAAACACAACACAATTTCATCCTGGACCTTCAATGCTAGGTTGGAGCCCATTACTGCAGTCACTGTATCAACCTACAACCTCAAGGCTGTTATTCATTTTTGATGATCTTCTACTTCACCAAGAATTTGACACAAAGTCTCCCCAACCTTGCTGTAAGGAATATTCTCACTAGACTTCATCCCAGACAGATCATTGTGTTCTTGGCTATCTAATGTACTTTCGATGTTTTTCATGAGCACTTTTAATCAAATGTACTCATCCTCCCTTGGTCATCCTTACCAATGTCCTTCCCCGTGCATGTCAGGTGCACCTTAGTCTTCAAAGTGACATCCTTACTCTCCCACACTTTAAAGAGGTTTCGTGCAGCACACTTGTGTAGCAGATGCCATTTGATCTTCTGAATCCTGCTTCTGTGAGTAGTGATTGTGAATCTGAGCAAGATGACAGCTTGACAACTTGAGTTCTCTATTTATCATGCTGCACTTTTGTTTCTTGCTGTTAAGCTATAATTAATATTGAAGGCTATAGATCTGATTCAGCAGTCAGTGCTTTAAGTCCCACTTGCTTTCAGCAAATAAGGTTATGCCATCTGTATGTTAAAGGCTGTTAACAAGTAAGCCTTCATACAAACCTGATGATATATTTTTCCTACAGCCCAACTCTTTGGATTATTTGCTCAGCATACATATTTAAGATGTATGCTCTTGAAGGACATATCCTTGGTTTTATTATATGCTTAGGATTTTCAGAAAGGCACTGTTCTTTCTGGTGCTTGCATTGTGTCATATTTAAATAGTGGAAGCCCCTTTCATAAACAAGTTATTATTGTGCTGCAACCCAAGATAGTCTCTGACTAGTTCTATTATTTTCTTTACCTTAATTCTGGATTCACCTACTTCTCAAAAAATCCTTCAACACTTCTTTGTAATATATTCTATTAAGAAACAATTGCTTGCAGCAAACTAGACTACCAAGTAGCATAAAATATAAGCACATATCTTACACTAGCACATATATAAATCATTAGATAACATTGACACCACTATTTATAACTTAAAACTCTAGAATTATTTTATATATGAACATTCCTCCAGTATGTTGCATTATGAGAACTATGACACCCAACTTCAATGCATTTATTAATTTGGTGGTTCTTTAAAAGACACACAGTATGATTTCCGACTTGCTCCTCTGTCAATTAGAACAAACAACTCACTGTCATTGAGTTGATCCTGACTTCAGCAACTCTCTACAGGTTTATTTTTAGTGAACAAGCATTGTTCTCCCACAAAGGAGGTTGAATGTTTGAACCTCTGACCTTGTAGTTCATAGTCCAATAAATAATAGGCTTTCGAATTACTGCTCAAGAATTTTGAATCTTTGTTGATGTGTAGAACAATGGAACATAGTCAAAGCACTATATTCAAAAGCTGCCTGCATTTGTTTGGCATTGTGCTTTTTTTTCCTATGTGGTTGTTTTGCTCTTGTAAAATAGATTTTGTTCTTTTCAATAATAATTTATTTTATAAATTTGTTAATATTTTATGCCTCTTTTTCAAAATTGAGTGCATATGTGCATATTCTTTTCTTTCCTAAAATAAAATATATTGCATGACGCCTTTTTCTTTAATTAACAGCATATCCTAGAAATTGCACACTTTTCCAGTTGTATAGATGTCAATCTTTTTCTTTGCATAACTTCAAAATTTTCCATTATGAATATTTAAATACACATAATAAATATACCTATACCTAAGTATCTTTCTACTGTGAAAGATGCATCTTTTCGAGGAATGCTTGAGAAGTGGGGCTGCTTTAGATACAGATGCAATTTTCATAGATGGTTTCAAATTCCCTTCCAGAGGTCCGGGATCATTCCGTTTCCCTTCCCCACTCGCTCTGTATCTAGCTTTGCCAACATGCTGCTTTGTTCCCATTTGACAAGTGAGAGATGGTCTATCAGGAAGTTTTCATTTGCATTTATTTTATTACTAACGTTATTAGAATTTTCTGTAACTCCTGTCATCTTATGGCAGCTTACATTCACTTTCTTGGCAAATACAGCTAGTGCTATCTTTAATTTGTTACAAATCTTTCTTCACACCTTCTCTATTGTTCACACCTTGAGATTAAAGGGCCACAACCCCTCACCTGGTTTACTGCACTTGCCTTCTCACTGGTTTCATACTTCAGGCCTGTCATCAATGCAATGCATTCTCTCCAACACAGCCATCGTTATCGGTTCACATTTAGCAGACTATGAGTATCTCCAGTACTTTACTTCTTTGCACAGCCTAAGACCCTATGTCTATATTTTAGCTTTAAAAGCCCAACCTCATTCTCTGGGGGCTCCTTTGCTTGCTCTGCCAGCTGTTCTACACTCCACAGGCCACCCTCCCCATAGGGCACTGCACCCCTGGGCCCTCTCTGGCATGTGCCCACAAAATGTATGCCCCCAAAAGTCCCTTTCTGTATATGATTGCCCCTAATTCCTCCTGTTCAGTTAACTCAACATGGTATATGAGGGCCTTCCTCTGCCCACTTGAACCTGAAAATTCTTTAAGGACAGGGAATTTCTGATGCTTTCTTAATATTTGCCAAGCAAACTAGGCAGGGAGACAATTCTACAGCAGAATTGATCACAACTTATATTGCACAGCACAGACCCTGTAGCTTTAGAGAAATTGAAGTTTTGAGACTCTTTTGATTACACGCTGCCACAAATTGAGCCACATGGTAGTTCATGTTAAATTATGTTTACACTATCTTGTAGTCTAGTCAGTGAGGGACAACATTAAGAAAAAGTTTCAAAAGTATCAAAATAGGACACAAAGACAGTGAGCTCATATTCTTAGAACAAGTGTCCTTAAGGTAGGATTGTCAACAATTTCAAGAGCACCCGAGATCTTGCAAAACCTACTAAGATAAAGGGCCATCAATTGAGGCATGTCTTTAGAGATGAAGCCTATGGGATATTTTTACTTGTTAGATCATCTGAATAGCTTTCATTCTTCTTAAAGTAAGTCATTTCACATTTCTGCCGGTGAGTTTTCAGAGATGCTTCAATGAGACTGTATGCTGTGTCTTGTACTTGAACTTCGAAAGTGTGCTATCAACCTCTTCATTTTCCTACTCAATGCAGGTTTCTTTTGAACCAAGTTTTGTGACAAACTTGCCAATGGGGGGTCTGAGTTAAACGCCAAAGGAAGGATGGGTTTCTTTACATTTGTCCTGTTTCATATTTGCCATTTTTAAGAAATCTGACAGTATAATTCATCAAATATATAGAGTATTTTAATAATTTATTAAATATGTTGTAGTTAATTTAGACGTCATTGTCAAGTAAAAAGCAGAGAGTATTCCATCAATCAAATTCTTTCCAGTTCAGGAATGGTATAGGCATATAACAAAATTAAGCCTTAGAGATGGTAAAAGCAACACCAGAATATTTAACCAGCCATAAATCAAGTATTTCAATTAGTGGTTAAACACAAAACATATGAAGAAAAGCATTGTGCTTTCCTGATAGTTAAAATGTGTTTGAACATTTACTGATTAAGATACAGAACCTAATTTAATTTTACATTTAATAGAGAAAATTAATATAATCCCTAGATCCAAGGGAAATAAAAGTTATTGATTTTAAAACTTGTATCAAAATTAACTCTACTTTTCCTAAAGGATAGCAAGTTTAATATTAGCATCATCCTGAAATATTCAGAAATAACTTTTTTCCCCTTATAACCTTTTCCTCTGATGCATCAATAAACAAAATCAAAATACCGTTTCCATGGAACATATCCTGAGTCATATTAATCCGTAGGATAGAGTAGAACTTCCCCCTCAGTTTCCAAAGCTCACATCTTTATGGGCGTAGATTGCAATAGCTTTCTCTCACAGAGTAGTTGGTGCGTTCAGACCATTGACATCCCACTTAGCAGGTGAGGGCTTAACAACCATGCCACCAAGACATCTATAAGTAAGCTAAGAACAAATTGATTGTTCATTATATTAAAGAAAAACCTTATGCACACACTTTTGGCATCTATATATGTACTTTCTATTTTTAATAAACTGTCGATTTAGGCCCTCAATGTGTTAATTTCCATCAAACAGATGTTTGCCATTATGGGATACTCCATGCCATAGGAAAGCTCTGTTTGCACATTATCATCAGTTGGAGAACTTTTTAAAAACACAAATGGCTGGTGCCCATCCCAGGTATCATCAGAAAATAAGAATTTCAGGAGGGAGGGCATTTTAGATATTAAATGTGTGAATAATATCTAAAATCCTCCCAGTGTGTATCCAGGGCTGACGATTGTAAATTTGGCCTTGGAGAAAATTGAGACACAAACTAGAAGATAGTGGAGGTAGCAAAGTTAAGCTGCTTCATCTCTCCTGATGCCAGCTAAACATGCTTAGGTGGTAAACTGCTTAAATGAACCCTTCCCCAAAGGAACTCTTTTAAAAAGGTAATTAGGAGCAAGTGCTCCGATTAGAACCGTTCATTGAGTAAATACTCAAATTTAATGAATGCTCATTTTTTCTCGGGCACTCTTTTTCTCACTAGGAATTTAGTGTAGCACAAATATAGCCCATACTTTGAAATAATATATAGTCTACCGATGCATTTTAAATGAGTTTAAACATTTTGCATATACTTAAGGAAAATACACGTTATGCAGTGTGTGAATGAAAAAGGTCCGGTGTCACAGTGGCTAATGAAGTGCTTAGTTGTTGTTAAAGAAAGAGGTTGGTAGCTGGAAATCATGAACTGCTGCCCCGAGAAAACATGGCTAGCCCTGGCCTTTGAAAAGGTCACAGCCTGGGAACCTCCCTGGGCCCATTAGGGTCAGATCCATAGGGTCTATAGGATCTAAAGGGCCAAATTAAATGATCAGAAATGAGTTTGGGTCTTGGTATTTTGTAAACGGCCTATTCAAATGATTTGCTGTATTTTTCTCTGACTTATTCATTTTTTTTCATGTTGCTTTGTACCATTTATTTATATTTTAAGAAAATTAGAATGCTTTACATATTCCAATATCCCTGCCATTTTTAATGATCCATTGCCATCCAGTGAATTTTGACCGAAAGGTTTCACATATATTTGTTGAAATTTATTTGAATTTAAACTTTCTACATTGATTATTGGATTCCAAATTTAACTTTATATATTAATTTAAATAAAGATAAGTATTAGTTCATTATATTTTGACATCTGGTTTGTGTTAATTAGAAAGTTTGGATGCTTAAAATAACTGATAAATGAAATTTTATATTACCCTAAACTAGAATCAGGTACTTAAATATTCAATAAGTCACTATATTGATAAAGACATGAACAGAAAGTCACATTTTCGGGGGGGGGGAAGCATAATTGGACTGGAGTAATGGTTCCAAATTCGCAAGTGTTTATGCCATTTGAAATAGTATTACCTCTTTTTGTTCTATATTTTATCTCTAGGTTCTAATATCCATGAAAATAGCTACATGGAACTCACATATATTATTCATCATTACAAGGTTTCTTAAGGAAATTTACAAGTTTTACTGTCAATAAGAAATGTTCACGATCGAGTTCTTTACCAGGACGTGTTACAAAGTACTTTCAAGCCCGCCTACCACCCTGTGGTAAGCCTTCCCCTGAGGTTCCTCAGCATTCAACTTCAGCTCCGTAAATCCACAAACCCAGTTCTATGAATTAAGTGCCCATTAAGTGTCACCTCTTTCCACAAGCCACAGCCCAAATGCACTCAGCATCACTTCCATGGATGTGTCAGCAAGCCCAACTTCCCCAATTAAATATCCAGATATAACCTACTCCATAACCAATTGTCTGCACACACAGATTTACTTTTTTACGGGATGGAAAGTCGACCACTCTATTCCATGTTGTGCTTCCTGGTTCTCTTGCTCAGGGGTTTCTTAGTATAGGGATTTCAGGTGCAGAACAAGCACTCCATTCCTTGTCTTTGCTAGTAATGAGATAGCTCCTCTTGCTTCTTGTGGGGTTGGCTCATTTTATACTCAGCAGGATGGCCTCCTAGGGAATCCTGTTCACAATTAGTCACAGGTGAATCCTATCAACATTTACCCCACCTCCACCTTTTGCCTTCTTGCCAAAGGTCCTTTGGTGTGACTTAGAGACTTTGGCTAGAAGAATCACATTAAAGAATTCACTGCCCCTGCAATTATTATGCTATTTTTAAGAGAAATGTTTTATGGATTTGATTTTATATGTATAGATATGTCTTAAAGTATGTACAAGAAAATATGATAAACTGATGGTGTATGGAGAAGGTTAAGTGAATGGATGACAGGTTGATAAAAGCTTCATCAAGTACCTTTCAAAGAACATCTAAATAATAAATAAATAATATTACATCACATTGATGTAATGGATTGTCTCCTCACAGTTTCACTTAATTAATTAAAGTCACTTCCATTAGTTTCTCCCATTCACACTTTATTCAGTCAGAATAACTATATCTATATCTACACATACACATATATGGCAAGGAGAACGGCATTATTTTTCAGAAACAAACTTTTTGGGGGGACATCACTGCCCTCTGATGGGAGTGGGAGGCCCAGCCTTGCTCCTGGAGAGCTGCTGCTGGATTTGAACCGCAGTGGGCCACAGTCCCCCACTCAACCACTACACCACCGGGGCTCAGCACCAAAACAAACATTTTTATATAAGAGTTTCATTTTGGAAAACAAATCACATTTTGTGAATAATAACAACAGCAAGAATAATTTGAAGAGATCTGCTGAGCACTTAAAAGAATATTACTTTTTTCAAGCCTGTTATGTTCAAAACGATGAGCCACCTTTTCTCTTTCCTTAATGACAAATAGAATTGCTATAATTATTCAAACCATCTGTGACTGAGACACAATTCTTCCAGGGAGCCCCTAGAAGAGATGGATCATATTCTGCCTTCACTCTGGAGACTCACAACAACCTGCAGATGACCAAGCCTTCTGCATAGTGGTCAAAATAGCAATCCCTTGTGAAAATGTTATCAAATTAAAAGTACTGAACTATAAATTTTATGCCAAAACTTTAAGTGACCTCAGGAATAATGTATGGGATGCCTACCAATGTACTTCATGAGAACTACCCTTAACCATCTCCTAGGACAGACTGTCTTGACCTCACAGCAATGAGAGCAAAAATTCCTGTTCTTTAGGGTTCAAGGATCAATACCAGGTTCCTTTTACTGCCCTTAGCAGTGATTAACAACATCTTTGATGGTGCAGCAATCTGTTTTCATCTGAGTCTCACAAATAACTTTCCAAGTTCTCTTCATAAAAACAAAACAACAAAAGAACAAAAATGTTAGCAAAGGTAAGACTTCCTTCTGATGGAGTCATTCTACAAAAAGTAGGACACACTGTGTGTCCTGGTGTCAAGGGACTATTCCAGAATAAGCAAGATAATGAGAGGTTTACTTGCACTTACTGAAATGAAGTGAACAATATGTCATGTGGTGAAAATAGCTCGCACTCTGTCCCAATGAGAGTCTGTAAACTTGAAAAAGGCTTTGTTTCTGTAGGAGGATACTGAGTTTGGGGCAAAAGCAGATGCTGGCCATACCTTGAAGCAGAATCTTTGATGTAGTGAAAACCAAATCACTCCATATGGCTACTAAGTACAAGGAAGCTCTCACAGGCTTCTTTTGGGGTAATCCAACACTATGATTGTTCTTTGCAAAATATTTTTTTCAGTTCTTTTATAAATTTCTGCTCCAAATCTGGTGAAACACTTTGCTGAATACATCATTTCATTTAATCTTAATGATAACTCAATGATATAGTGGCTGATACCATTTTCCGTTTACAGATAAGAAAGCAAAGTCTTACAAAAAGGAACGCATATTTCAAAATATAGTTTATACTTACTTAAAATGAACTTTTTCATTCCTTAGTTCTAAAATTATCAGTTCAGCCATTTCTTTGTTTTCATTAGTTTGTTATGAATTATTGATAGATTGGTATAAAATCAGATAGTAGCAAGATCATAATATATCTACTCAAATCAAAACTGATCATCAAAAGTTCTACTCTATTCTAGCTATTTTGAAAACACTTGTTAGTCAAGGAAAAAAAATCAGAGGAAAACACTCTGAATCACCATCTTTGAGCAAAACCCAGAATGCCTCACCTCTAAAATGCCTTAGGACAATGAACAATTCTGAGGGAGGAAGCCCTAGAATGAATTCCCCCCCCCCACCTGCCCTTCCAAGAGTATCCAGAAGCTTAACTGCCCAATAAAGATCCACGAGACACCCCCCCCCCAATTCTCTAATCCAGGGCACTATAAGAGGGGAAAAGTAAACTCACTTGTTCCTTACCTCCATGTGGCTCTGAAACTTCCTGTTATCCCAAATAAGACAGTGGTTTCCTTTCCCTGGCACACCTGTGGACCACGAGGCAAGTAAAATAGAGTGGAAAAGGGAGCTTATTATTAGAGTTCAAGAAGCGTATATGGGGCCCTAGTAATCTTAGCAGTGCAGTGATTTAATTTTTGGGCTGCTAACCACGAGGTCAGTGACTCAAACTCCCCAGGTACTCCAGGTGAGAAAGAAAGAAACTACCAGTATGCTGGCTATCTCACGCATGTGAGTTGCACCACGTCATTTGTACTGCATTATAGATTAGTTAACTGTTTATTCCTTGTGGTAGATATATTTCTATCTATATAAATAGAGAGAATTATTAGTGTCCTGATTGTTTTTCTCTAGAAAACCCTGCTTGTACCTATCCAGATGTATAGGGTCCAGAACCCTCTGGACAGTTTCTAAGCAGTCTTTAGGATGACTATGAGTCAGAGTGGGTTGATGCTAGTGAGTGCCTTATTGGGGTCTCAGTAAGTTCATCCACCTCCCAAACTTCCCTTTCTCAGCTAAAAAGAATTTATGGCTCCACTGTTCCCATTGGGAAAGAGGATAGAGGGACAGGAACTATGATTGGAACTGGAGGAAAGGTTAGAGTGATGCCTCAACTACAGTGTCAACCACAAGAATCTTATTTTTTTTGCCCCCAAATAGATGTTATTATGAGAACTGATCAAAGATCCATTGTTATGGGTTTTGTCTGTTTGTTTGTTTTTAGGGCATCACTGCCGGGGTGGTGGGAGTAGGAGGCCCAGCCTTTGCCCCTGTGAAGCTGGAATTGAACCTCCATCCCAGTGGGCCGCAGTCCTGCACACAACCACTACGCCACTGGGGCTCAGCCCCCATTGTTATGTTTTTGACAATATGAGCTACATGCAGAAATCATAGGATTTATGAACGCTTTTTCTTTATACTCAATGAGGATTTTTAAGTTAATGTTGAGTATGGATGATTACACAACTTTTTATTTTCTATTCTTTTACATGTTTTTTCTTCCTTTAGTGTCATTTTCTGTTACCCCTAAATTTTGGCCATTCCATTTCTGTGAATATGAAAACAAATTTATGACTTGATCATGTGAAATGCTTTAGCTTTAAAATTTCTGGAGTATTCAAATTAAAGACTGCTATGAAGAGATTCATATGTATACCCCAACACAAGGATCCAACACAAGGCTCCAATTATTGAACATCATTGATATTACATGCACTCTGTCAGGGAGCTGCCACAGGTACAGGCTTGATTCAAAGGATGTCTTGTGTGTTAGTCCAGGTAGACTAAAGGAACAAATTCATAAACATGCATATGTATATGTGATAGGTGGATTTGTTGTGACAACATGGCCAATGAATACATGTGAGATCAATTGAAGAGTAGAGCTATAAATTGCTCATTGAACCTCACTTTTGTCTCTTGTTCTTGAATCTTCAGGGCAACCTGCTGACTTGTTTGTCTTGTGCCTTGATCTGCCAGCTATACTACCCGTGGAACACATAATCTCTGGACTGTCTCTCTGTGAGTAGAAGTTCCTTCAAGTCCCGCTTCACCATGCTCCTGGAATATACATCTCTTGAGTCGTGGACTGTCGAACCCTGTCATTGGGCTGACTGCTGGTGACCTGCCTTGCTCTTTGCTGCTTGTAGCCAGATAGCCTCAATTGTTCTACAGAGGACTATTTGGTGACCCTCAAGACTCAAAGGACTGCCAGTATACTAGCTGTCTCATGCAAGTGAGTTCCCCTGAGCCTTTTGTACTGCTTTATAGATTAACTGTTTATTCCTTATGTTAGATATCTTTTTATATATGAAATATAGAGAGAATTATTAGTGTCCTGGTTTTGTTTCTCTAGAGAACCCAGTCTAACACAGTATATAAGAAAGAGTTTTATATAAAGAGTAATTGTACATACAGAAAATATCCCAACCTAATCCAGTCCAAGGTAATAAGACTAATATTAGCCCATATGCATGAAAACAGTCTATAAAGTCCTCTTCAGTCTCATGAAACACATGCAATAATGCCAAATGCAGAGAGATCATACGCCAGTGAGAAGAAAGTCTTTGGATCCAGTGGCAGTGAAAGCATCTCAGAGTTGGCAGATCTTTCCATGGTTTCTCTGGCATCAGAGGTCTGGTAGCTTCAGGGTTCGTCCATGTGGCTTCTCTTTATGTTTCCCAGGAAATCAGCCTTGTTAGTTGAGCGACTCAAAGGGAGTGAACTGAGAGAGGTATTGTCTCCTTCCTCCAAGAAAGAATTACTTAATTACCCAGAATTCTCAGGAGAGAAGGCCATGGGCACACAGAGGTATCATTGGCTGTCTCCACATTGACAGGCTAGGCTCCACCCCTATACTCCTAATCCTCAAATTGACACTAGATTAGGTGACTGCCACAGACAACCCCTTGTCAGTTTGACACTTTCACATAACTCTGTAACCATATGTAATCTTCAAATCAACAACAATAAAATCACATTTGCACCTAAGAGGATAAAGCTAAAATGTATGCAATTCAACTTAAGTCACCCTCATTTAAACATAGCATCTATAAGTGAATAAAACACAAAAACATCCTATGTCTAACAATTGCATTAAGGTAGCACCAATATCTTAATCCTATAATCCTATGAATATACATTCTACCTATGGAAGTTTGTAAGCCAACCACTTCATGCCTTTTTCTCTCCATTTTTGGATATCCAATTTCTATATTGCCCACTTACATCAACTCACTGCTCTGAGAAGACAACCATACTTTTCAACATGAAGAATATTCATTCCAGTTGGAACCTTGTGAAGTCTGTATCCATAAGCAACTTCAAATCTGGATAGGCTACCCATAAAATCTACAGCAATATGCACCAGTTCACAGGCTCAAATAAATTCTCTTCATCTGGTCAACTCTATATGGACTGTGTTTCTTAGCCTCACCAGGCTAAGAAACCAAAGTAACCATTGGTTACTTTGCCTTAGACCTTGGTACTATCATAAATCCTTAACAAATCCAGCCCTGTCACATTAGGTCATGAACTTCAGACCAGTCAACTCACTCTCATCTTCTCTATTTCCTATGAACCAAGTTCATGGGTGCCAGTGGCCAAACTCAACCTGTCTCTTTATTTCTGCATTTCTCTCACTTCCACACAACAAGTAGATCCAGGTGGTCACCTCAGCAAGCATCGCAGGCTGCCCACAGGCCCCCTTTAATGTTCAGTCCCAGGAAGGAATTTTCTTCATGGTTCCTGATTTTTCCAGTTTTTGACAAAATCTACCCAGATTTCAAACTTCAGATTCAAAGAATTCCCTTTTATTTTCTTCAATCTACCAATTTTGTTTCCAGATAAGTACCTTAGAATGCAAATGTCCTGAGTATTCCAAAACACTGGGTGAGACTAAACTTTTCAGAGACTTCTCTGAAGGCATGTACTAAATCCATCTACAGATCAAATTAATGATTTGAGGTAAGTGGACTTACAACCTCTCTATTTTCATACTTCCCAATAAACATTTCTTCAATCATTATAACAATAATGATAAAAATTATTGATAATTTTATCAATAATAATAAACAGAGGAAATCAGTGTAAACAAAGTAGAATAAGATACAAAACTCAATTCTTAAAGCAGTCAAGTTCAATCCTTATTTAGCTTATCTAAATCCATATCTAAACTAATCTATTTATGCAATATGGAATTAGGTCTCTGAAGGCATCAAAGAGAGCCAGGTTTCTGACAACCATTTTCCTTAAGCAGAATGGATTTTGAGAAATTCAAAGTTAATTCGTACCCCGGAGCTCAAAATATACATTAACAACATTCATTTTCACCATTTCGTATAGGAATGACCAAAGACAACATCCAAACAAAATAATCAAAGATTTACCTTCCCATATTCTTTCTAGAAAACAACCCAGTAAACTGCATGGATATATCTGACTTCTGGGTATCCAATGAAGAAGCACTACCATGAGGGAGAGGTCAAACAAATATCTATTCTCCATCTTTATGATTTATTTCTCTAGTACCCCACTCCCACAGTGCCATAATGCTTTATTTCAGGTAGATTAGAGAAACAAACTCATAAACATGCATGTGTATAAGAGAGAGTTAATACAAAGGGTAATTGCACATTAAGAAAACTTGGGACAAGGGATGTGGAACATTTCTGAGATCAGACAGATCTTGACTGAAAGCACAGAAGACCAAAAACATTTTCACCTGTGTTTTATTGACTCTGGAAAACTGATTTTTGAATCATAATGAACTATCGGTAACCTTGAGAAGACTGGAATTATAGAACACTTCACTGTACTCATGTGGAACTTATGTATAGATAAGGAAAGGTATATGTCAGGGTTGTATCCTTTCACCACACTTATATAATCTGTATGTTGAGCAAATCATCAGAAAAGCTGAGTTATATGGAGAAGAATTATATCAGGATTGGGGAAAGACATACTAACAACCTGCAATCTACCAAAGTTACAACCTTGCTTGCTTCTAATGAAGAAGACCTGTAGCACTTGCTGATGTAGATCACTGATTGAAGCCTTCAGGATGGTCTTTGGCTCAGTATAAAGAAGACCAAAGCCCTTATAACTGATGATTAGGTAGCATCATTACAGAAGAAAGGTTGAAGTAGAGAAGGATTTTGGCTTGTTTGGATTCACAATCAATGCTTATGGGAGCAGCAGCCAAGAGATTAAACGGTTCATTGCAATATGCATGTCTGCTGCAGGAGACCTCTTTAGAGCATTGGCGGGTGGGGGAAAGAGGATAATACTTTGAGAACGAATGTGCCCTTGACTCGAGCCATGGTATTTTCCATCGTCTCAAGTGCAAGTGAAAATTGGGCATTGAGTAATAAAGACTGAAGAAAAACCAATGTATTAGATTCACGGTGCTATTGAAGAATATTGAAAGTAACAAGCCATCTGCTGTGGAAGAGTTCTCTTTAGAGGGAAGGATGTCAAGATTCTGTCTTAAACACTTTGGACATGGAGTTAGGGAAGCGCAGTCTCTGGAGAAGGATATCATGCTTGGTAAGACGGGGGTGGGGGAGGGAATGATTAAGTCGAAGGTCCTAGATTGACAAAGTGGTTGCTACAGTGAGTTCAGGCATAGGGCATAGGTACAGTTGTGAGGATGGCACATGACCTGGCATTGCTTAGGCCTGTTGTGCCAAGAGTCACTATAGGTCAGGAATGACTTGATGATCTCTGAGAACAAAAGATGAACACATGTTATCTTTTTAGAGAAACCTGCTTCCTTTAGGATTTTACTATTTGTAAAACAAACTTTGTCTTCTTAGAACAATTTCACACCTAGAGGAAAATTTTCAAGTAGCAAATATAATTTCCATATGTTTTTCTCCCCCTTGCATTCATGTCTCCTCTTAGGTCCCTGCTATCTTGTATCCCTGCTACACACTTGTTACAATCAATGAATCAATATTAATACACTGTTATTAAGTCCACAATTTATATTAGGGTACACTCTGTTTTGTACAGTATTGAAACCTGCATACTTTCACATGTTCTTATTGCAATATCCTTCAGAATATTCTCTTAAAATTCTCTGTGTACATTTTATGTACCCTCCTTTCTCATTGCTTAAACATCTGGCAATTATTGATCTTTTTATTATCTTTTACATTTGCCTTCTACAGAATTATGCAGTAGTTCGCTGTTTCAGACTAGTCTTTTTCATTTAGCAAAATGTTTCAGTATCCTCTGTGCCTTTTTACAATTCTCCTGGTATTTCATTTTTATCACTGAATAATGCTCTATTGCATAATTGCAACAAATTCGGTTACTCCTTCACCTAGTGAAGGATACCTTTTTTGTTTTCAGTGTTTGGCAGTCATGAATAAAATAGCTGTAAATTCGTGTGTGCCAGATTTGGAGTTGCCATATATTTTCATATGATTGGGGCAAATCCTTAATAGTATGACAGCTTGAACAGATGTAAGAAACTAACTAGACCCTCCTTCTAGTTGGCTGTGTCTTTTTGCATTCTCATTAGCAATGACAGAGTGTTTCTGCAGCTCAACATATTAGTCTTTTTGTATTATTTATGATGATTTGAACTTTAACCATATTAAAACATGTAAAGATAATATGCCATTTGTATTTGAACCTGCAATTTGTTATGAAACTTAAGGTTGAGCATCTGATCATATTCTTATTTTCAATCTTTTTTGAGTTTTCAAGGTTTTTGCATTCTTTTTTTCAGATGAGTATTTCAATTTTTTTCCTACCCTAAGTGATATATTTTTCCTTAAAAAATGATTTCCACTACAAAAATAGCATCCCATTCAGTTTTTGGTGACTGTTTACACAGCACATGAGATTTTCATTGGAAAATTTCTGTCAAGTTCAATATCATCAGTTACATTTTTCACATTGTATGTGTCATCATCCTCATTAATTTCATTCTAGTTGCTCCATTTCCAGGAATCTATTTTTCCTTCCCTTCCCACTCTTGTCTTGTTATCTTTACTCTAGAATAATTGTTGAGCATTTGGTCTCTTAAAGATTTTTTTTAATGGAGCTCCACACTCAAAGATAATAATATTCTTTTTTTTTAACTTCAGTACCAATTTATTTTTACTATGTAACATTGTAACTATGTAAAATTTTATTAGAGTTACTTGAAACTTTGTTAGCTAATTTTTTTTTTTCATTTTGAGGGGGTCCTCATGCAACTCTTACCACAATCCACACATCCATTGTATCAAGCACATTTGTACATTTGTTGCCATCATCATTCTTTTTTTTTTTTTTTTTTAGGCATCACTGCCCTCAGGTGGTGGGAGTAGGAGGCCCAGCCTTTGCTTCTGGGAGCCGGAATCGAACCTCCATCCCAGTGGGCCGCAGTCCCGCGCACAACCACTACGCCACCGGGGCTCAGCCCACCATCATCATTCTTAAAACATTTTTATCTGCTTGAGCCCTTGATATTAGTTTCTCATTTCCCCCCTCCATCCTCCACCTTCTCTTCCTAATGAACCCTTGATAATTTATAAATGATTATTATTTTTTCATGTCTTACAATGCCTGATGTATCCTTTCACTTTCTATTGTTTTGCTTATCTCCCTGGGAGGGGGTTATATGCAGATCAACTCTTATATGTATCCTGTATGTGCTCTGGTCGAACTGGATTTGTAAAATAGAATAGGGGGTAAGGGAGCATAAAAGAACTAGAGGAAAGTAGTATATTTCATCAGTGCTATACGGCACCCGGACTATCTTGTCTCTTCCCCCCGGCCCTTCTGTAAGGGGATAGTTGTCTTCAGATAGGCTTTAGTTCTCCACTCTGTCTAATATCCTTTATTTTGTGCACTATTCAGTCATTTTGATAAAAGGTAACTCCAGGTTATGTTTCTGATGCAAGTTTTGAAATGTATCTCAAATTTATAGTGTTCGAGAGTCATACTTTGTCCTAAATCCATTTAAAGTCCTAATACCTGTTGTTCTCAATTGATCGTAAATTGTATATTCCATAGTTTGATCTTGTTTTATCCAAGTCCTTCATTGTTTTCTTGATCAGTGTGGTCAGTCGTAGTAGACAATCACTATGTAGTTCTGTTGGTATCAGAGTGGAAACGGCGGTGGCCTGTGTCAGTTATTAGGTCCTGTAAACTCACTGTCTCTCTGAGACATGGATTTCCTTCTTTCTCTTTTACTCCAAATGAGCAGACACTAATGATTGCAGCTTAGAAGACTGCTCAGACTATGGGCTTCTATTGAGTGGATTCCAGTTCAGAGAAACCTATCGTCCCTCTTGGACAGAATAGAACCACCTCAATGGGTTTCCAAGGATACAAATGGAGCAGAAAGATTCATCTTTCTCTCATGGAGCAGCTGGTGGGTTTACACTGTTGGCCTTGAAGTTAATAGTTCCAGATGGTTCAGCCCACTCTGCTACCAAGGGTCCTTACTCACCTCACTAGTTTGCAGAAAGTAAACCTGGCAGTGTCCATGGACTCAGTTGTCTTTCATGGTATTAATGTTAATGAATTAAATTGTCAACTTTTTATTTTATAAATCATTGCCATTTCACTCTGTAATTTTTATCTCTTTGCTCCAAAAGTAGATTGCTATCATTGAGTTAATCGTGTATAGTATATATAGTAAACAGTTGTGTTCAATTGAATGAAAATTCTGTCCCAAATTAATGTGTTCTAGATATCATTTTAAAACATTGGACCAAGTGTGGAATATCTTGATGCTCTCATTTTTTTATTGAGAGAGTAGCAGATGTGTTATCAAAACATTGTGATATCTCAGTACCATCCCCCCCCCCCCACCCCACCCCTGGAAGGCAAGAACTCATACCAGCCCTGCCTGGAACTGATTCTGAGAAACAAGTCTGGACAAAACCCTCCGTCTCTCCAGGTGTAGCCACCATGCTAGCTGGACTTAAGGCCACATGTTCTTACAGGGTTTCCTTCTCCCTTTAGTTGTACCAGGCAGCACTCAGTTTTATCTTGAATGCACTAAGTTACATACAAATATATATGACTTTTACTGTCTATTCTGTTCTTGTCTTTTTAAAAAATTTTATTGGGGGTTCTTACAGCTACTACAACATTCAATACATCATTTGTATCAAGCACATTTGCACACGTTTCCACATACATTTCCCAACATTTTCCACTTGAGCCCTTGATACAAACTCTTCTTTAAAAAAAACAAAACAACAACAACAAAAAAACTCCCCTTTCCCCTCCCCCCTTTTTTTAATGATTCATTTTATTGGGGGGGCCCTACAATTCCCATCACAATCCCTAACAACATCTGTTGTATGCAGGCCACTTTTACACACCCATTGCCATCCTCACTCTCAAAACATTCTCCCTCCCTCCAGGGCCCCATTATCAGCTCCCTACATTACCCTTCCTCCCCTCCTTCCCCTTGAACCCTTAGTAATTTACATATTATTTTTGCATCCTGTACACTGTAAAGGGAACTGTACTGGGGACTTAAAGGCTTGAAAGTAAACAAGCAGCCATCTAGCTCAGAAGCAACAAAGCCCACATGGAAGAAGCACACTAGCATGTGGAATCATGAGGTGTCAAAAGGGTGAGATATCATGCTTCAAGAACTCAAAAGCACAACTTTGCATGCTCACTTTCCTGATAAGATCCCTGAGGACAAATGTGTGCATAAGCAAATGTGGTGAAGAAAGCTGATGGTGCCCGGCTACCAAATGATATAGCATCTGGGGACTTAAAGGCTTGAGTAACCAAGTGGCCATTCAGTTCAGAAGCAATAAAGCCCACATGGAAGAAGCACACCAGCCTGTGTGATCATGAGGTGGTAAAGGGATCTGGTGTCAGGCATCAATGAGCTAAAACTATATTATTATTAATGAAGGGGAGTACAGATTGGGGACCCAAAGCCAATCAATAGGTGAGGTGACATCCTTTTCAGAGGGGTTACAAGGAGGAGATGAGTCAGTTAAGATCCAGGGTAGGAGCTATGAAATATGCAACCTTCCTCTAGTTCCCATGTTGCCTCCCACCCACTATCATAACCCAAATTCTACCACATAAATCCAGCTAGACCAGTAGATGTACAGTGAAGTTGGAAACATGGGAAACTTAGGATAGATGATCCCTCAAAACTAGTAATAGGAGTGGTAATATCAGGAAGGTGGAGGGAGGGGGGAATAGAAAGGGAGAACCAACTTCAGGGATTTACATGTAGCCTCCTCTCTGGGGCATAGACAACAGGGAAGTAAGTGTTGGGACACACTGTTCTTGTCATTTTTATCAGTAGAAAAAAACTTTAGGTTTTTCTGGGGAAGGGGCATCACTGCCCTCTGGTGGTGGGATACTTTAAGTTAATGATGTTAATTTTACTATTAAAGCATGAGAAATATAAACAATGTCCATTTGAAAGGTTAAGGCAGAAATTCAGCACATTTCTCACCAAATGAAAGTCATCTTCCAGGTTCCCTGGACAGTAGATTTCCCTGGAGAGTGGTTGATTCATTATTCCATCACTCCATGCAGGCTAGTGAATACACATTTTTTGCTAAATATTAAATATTTGTTAATGAAATGATTTTCAAAAGTCTTACTACTTATGCTTTTAGTAAAAGGAATCACGGATGTGATCAGTGAGTCAGAATATAAATGTAGCAGTTTATTTACCAATGTGATTTATAATATAATCATAGATAATTAAAATTAAACAATAGCTGTCAGGATAATGAAAACTGTGCATTTTGTGGTTTGTTTGTAGATTTGAGAATTTTTAATAAAATATTTGTAATTATGGTTTCTTATAATACAAGTACTTTGAATGAAAGAGGAAAGTGCAATAATAAATTTATAAGATTTTACTGCTATTTTCACTGTGTAGTTTCCTCACAAACAAAGGATAAACACAATTAAAAAATGTAATCCCTATATTTTTGGCTTAGAATTATTTAGAACTTGAGAATTCAGAAGTCATATAGCTTAGTGAACTTCATGACCATAATTTTTATCAAAAGCAGGATTCTCCCCCTTTGATACCTTTTAAAAGTAATTGTCACTACAGTGAGATAGAACTATATATAATCATTAATAAACCACTTTGTAATAAATAATTTGAAAGGATAATTAAATTTGTATGATGTGAGTAAAATTATTAATCTAACAGAATTTACCAATCCTCACTCAAATATATTTTGACAATTCTTTCCTAATCCAGAATTCACGAATTCCTTCTTTGTTCTGCCAAGTAAACAGATTTATAGCTATTTCATTCACACCTGTTCTGTGTCTGTTGCAATTTTGAGTGCAGTAACCATTTTCCATAGATACAATAAACCTTACATTTATAAAAACCCCTGTAGTCCATCTAACTCTCTGATCCAGAGATTTCCCACCTTTCCTGGATGTTGACGTCCCCCTTCATTCCCAGTCCTCCTTTGTGAGTCCCCTCACCCAACCCACCCCTACACATAAAACTACCTTTCTGGGAATCTCGTTTTGCAAATGACTACTCCCTACCTCCATGCAAATCTTTCATGTTCAGTAAACATTGAACCCAGGAAAAAACTTGCAACACCCTGGTCCTCTCTACTTTCCTTTACCAGTCATAGACGCTCTTAAATTCACTACAGATAATTACCAGCAAGTATAGTATACCTGAGCAAAAGCTATGCTTGCTCTTTTGAGAATGAGTCCAGTGTGACGGAAGTGGATTGTGAGCTACAGTAGCAGAAAAACATCAGAGAAGCAAAGATTCAAGAAAATGGATTATTTAGAACGTTGTAAGCTATTGAAAGGATTTTGCATTTATTCACAAGCAAAGGAAGAAATTGCTAGAAAGCATTGAATGGAAAGAACTTATTTGCCCAATGTTTTGAACCCAACTTGTACTGCCATCATTCCTTGACCTAGCCCTTCTAGTTATTATGGTTGATACTTCACCAAATGACTGGATGCTGCTATTGTTCATTGCCACGGGGTCTGATCCTACCCGTCACACCTCAGAATGAAACACCACTCATGCCATCCTCAGACTTGGTCTCATATTGAAAGCTGCAGTTGCGGCCATTGTGTCCATGCATCTCAGCCCCTGCCTTCCTCTTGTTGTTGCCCCCCTCTTTACCAAGCACGGTGCCATTTGGCCAGAACTGCTCTCTTCTGATGACATGTCCAAAATGTGTGAGACAGGGTCTCACCATCATTCCAGGTGCACTTTGTCCAAGACCTATATATTTTTGCCTTCGTTTTGGCAGTTTATGCTACTTTCAATATTCTTTACTAGCACCTCAATTCAAATTCATCATTTCTTCTTTGGTTTTCCTATTCAATGCCCACATTTCACATGTATTAAGACAATTTATATCCAAATGCCATTGCAATAGAAAATTTTGATGACTTGCATGAAGCACACCGTGGTTCTCAATGTAGCATCTTTGTTCATCCATCCTCTAAAGAAAAGTATGCAGGAGCTCTACCCAGTACAGGGAGTCATCTATCTCCCTTTATTTTTTTATGGAATGATTCATGAACTTGTGTGTTATCCTCATGCAGAGGCCATGCTACTCTCTGTATTGCTCCACTTTTTTTGTAAATATATGTGCTGCTGAAGTAAGGACACAATATGGTATTTATCTCTTGATTGCTGTTTCCTTGAGCATTGATTGTGGATCGAAGCAAGTTGAAATCCTTGAAAATTGCAATCATTTATCTGCTTATCATGATATTACCTATGGATGCAGTTTAGGTTTGTGTCCCACAAAGGAGATGGAAAAGGTCCCTAATCTTGGATATAAGGCACATGGCACCAGGTGGGGGTGGAACTATGAAATATATGTATGGTATTTTAAAATGAGGATGGGTCACTTTTGACATGCTGTAATTTGATGTTTAAAATGAACCATCATAGAGATCTCTCAAAGAAAGAACACCAGGAGTGGAGGTTGTTCTTTGTTCAGAAAACCCTTTACTGACCATCCTCAATCTAGAAGTTATTTCACCAGATCGAACAGGAGATAATGAGAAGTACTTGTGGAGAAATGACAGCAGAAATAAGAGAGTGTCACTTGACAGGCCATCTGTCAGGCTTCTTCATCCACACAGCTATTTAGTTGGGAGCCTCCAGGCAGGAAGCTTGCTGATAGAGTGGAGTCTTGCCTGACCCTTAGTGAGCTAGGTGTGCTGACCCATGGAACTAACACTGACCATCTTCTGATCAAGGAAGTGGGGTGCCTCTGGGCACTTAATCAGCAGAGTTAAATGAGTTTTGCAACATTTACTCAAGCAGGCCAATGTTGAAGGCCTAGGAGCCAATAACTAAAAAGTGATGTGTCTGTAGAATTGAATGATAAGAGGCTATTCTGAACAAAGAACTGTATCCTGAGTCATTTCTGATCCTCAATTGTAACCTCCTAATACTCCAATAAATCTCATAGTTATGAGGCTTGCTAGTGGTCTGACAGCTTTGCAATGAATTATTGGAACCAGTAGAGTAGAGGCTGTGGTGGGAGGAAAAATCGGTGCCGGATTGGTAAAACTCTTGGAGAGTGAAAGCATTTCTAATCTTTGGTTCATAAGAAGCATTTTAGGGAAATGAAGCTAATAATATTATCCCAGGCCCACCAACTTTGTGACATTAAATGAGGTCAGATGCCACCTTTATGTTATTTCTTTCATAGTCTTTCAAAATTTCCAATCCTAATCCCATATTCTTCTTTGCATACTGCAGTCCCTATCTTTCTGTGCTCAATCTGAAGCCTGAGAGGATATTGCCCTGTAGCACATTTACCATGAGTTTAATTCATGAATTGTCCCATGTTCTGTTCTCATTGCTGTCTCTTGAGCCACATTCAGGATCTGGAGGAGCACAGGTAGGCATTCTGGAAGTGCCATTTTTTTCTCATGACTATCCATAATTTGTTATGCTCCACCCAATCAAATGTTTGGTACAGTCAATAAAACACAAGTCAGCATGTTTCTGGTATTTTCTGCCTGCCTTCAGCCAAGATCCATCTGACATCATTAATTATGCTCCTTCCCTTGTTCCATATTTGCTGAATCTGGCCTGGACCTCTGACAGCGTCATTATGGATTCAGCCAATGTTGGATGTTCTTCAGCAAAAACGTGCGTGCCTGTGCGGTCAAAGGTATGTGCACAGAATGTGTGCCGTCTGCTGGGTTGAGCATGTTACTTTGAGGATGGAGTTTTCTGGAATTGCCATTCCTCTCAAGGCTAACTGTAGCTTGCTATGATCCACAAAGTCAAGTTTATAGAAGGGATCATACAATCAATTAGCCATTTGGGCCTCTTTGATGGCTGACTACACAGAAATGAATCATTCACATATAGTGTTTTCAGGTAAAATAATAATGATACTTTAGTCCTATAGAGCAGTACAATGATCTAACTGCAGTTTGTCTTATTATATGGTTTGTGATTATAAATTTGTTTTTAATAGGTGTAGGTTAACACAAGCTTCAAAACCCTAAGCATTCTGATTTTCATATTTTGATATGCAATTAATAGAGAATACAAATGACTTTTTATGTTTTCTACTGACAGATAATTTTAAACTCAGAGACAAAATATTACTTTAAGATATTGAAATAACATTTTAAATAAAATGCATGTATTTCAGTTTCTTTGTTAGATAATGTGTTGAAGAAAATAAGCAATTTTCAATGGTCAAATATTCCATCAGTGACATATTTTCATGTTCTAAAGAGGAGTGGGGACGATGGGACTGATGGTACCAGGGAGGAGGGGGGGCGCTGTTGGTTGATCTAGGGATGGGGGGAGTAGCATGTGGTTCATGATCGGTGGCAGGGTGGATATGGAAGGTCTGATAGGGATTGATTAAGACTAATGTAATAGAGAGACAATATTGAAACCCAAATGGAGGTTAAGCATGATGGTGGAACAGTAGGAGGTATAGGGACATAGAGAAAAGAACTGGGAAGTAAAGGACATTTATAGAGGTTAAAAACAGGCATGTACATAGGTACATATATTCATATGATGAAGGACAAATAGATCAACATGCATATACTTATAGGCTTAGAATTAGGACAGCAAATGGGCAATGGACCTCCATCAGGTACTTCCTCAGAGCAAGGACATTTTGTTCTATTAAATTGGCATCCCACGATGCGCAGCTCCCTGACACGATCACAGAAAACAAATGTGTGCATAAGCAAATGTGGTGAAGAAAGCTGATGGTGGCCGGCTATCAAAACATGTAGCACATGGGGTCTTAAAGACTTGAAAGTAAACAAGCTGCCATCCAGCTCAGAAGCAACAAAACCCACATGGAAGAACCACACCAGTTTATGGGGCCAAGAGATAGCAAAGGGATCAATTATCAGGTTTCAAGAACTAATAATCACATTATATGCTCACGTTCCTGATATGATCACTGACAACAAAAATGTGCATAGCAGCCTGTATGACCATGAGGTGTCAAAGGGATCCAGTATCAAGCATCAAAGACCTAAAAATTATATGATTATAAATGTGGGGGAGTTCAGATTGGGGACCCAGAGCCCATCAATAAGTGAAGAGACATTCTCTTACAGAGGGGTTTTTGTGAGGAGATGAGCCAGTCTAGGTGCAGTGTAGAAGCAATGTCCCAATTCTGTCAGACAGATTTGGCTAGACCAGAGGATGCACATTGGAGTCAAAATTTAGGATAGATAATCCCTTGAGACTAGTGGGGAGTGGTGACACTGGGAGGGTAGAAGGATGCTGGAATAGAAAGGGGAAACAAATTTCTCTAGAAACAAATTTCTACTTGTGATCTCCTTTCTGTGGTGTGGACAACAGGGGTGGGGGGGTGAGTGAAATGACACATTAGTGTAAGATATGAAGAGGTAATAACAATTTGTAAATTATTGGGAGTTCATGGGGAGGAAAAGAGGGAAGGGGAAATATGGGGATTTGGAATTAAAAAATAAAGAACTAGAGGAAAGAGAGGAAGAGGAGCTTATGGTGGAGGGGTTCAAGTAGATAATGTAGATGAATGTGGCAATGTGTGTACAAATAAGCTTAACATGAACGATGTATTGAATGTTGTAAGAGCCCACAATAAAATCTATGTTAAGAAAAACTAAAAAAAAATAGTCTTCAGAAACTAACGACAGATCAATTTTTTTTTATTTTAAAGAATTTCTTCATTGTTTATATTCTTGGGAATTTTTGAATTATTTCCATTAATTGGACCACAAGTTTTATTTTTATATTTTAATTTTTTCATATGATATTTGCTACTTTTCTATTAGAGTCTGGATCTAAGCTAATCAAAATTTAACAGCAATAGGTGTCATGCATTCAAATTCTCAATCTTTTTAAAAATCTTAAGCTAATTTTGCCTTAGACACTATTCTATATTCACATAATTTATGACACATATTTGGTATTTGCTACAAAGAGAACTAAACATGAAGTAGACTGACATTCAATTGTTTTAAGGTATGTCCCCAAGGCTGCCTGTACTGGTTGAACTTGGCTTCATATAATATCAGCAGCACTTAACCTTGGGCAACATTGAACTGAAAAAAGACTCAGACATATATGACTGAACAGTCATGTGATATGTTTGCATTTGCTGAAGAATAAGGAAAGCTACATTTAAAAAATTATCCATATCTCTCATATTCATCTCTTATACCCAAACCCTAAAAATATGAATAGAGTTACTTCATAAAACGTTTATGACTCTCTTAAACTGGCATTTGCTTTTGTTTCAATGCTCTTGTAGTACTTTGCTGTTATTTGTGTAGACATATTTTTTCATTTATAGAATGCAAGTCTTCAAGGATTTTCTCATTCACTAATTCTGTGTTTTATTGAGGGATAAGTGGGTGCATAAATTAATTTTTGAGATATTTTAAAGGAACAAGACAAATTAAAGAGAGCTTGCAAGCTATATGCATATAATAAGAAGTTAATCAATTATCTGAAAAATCTAAGAGAAAACGTTAAATTTGCTTTCATCTGATTTGTTAAACCAGTCCAATCAGTTATTTGCCTAGACCAACTGATTGATCTATTTTTACACTTTTCACATATTATGACAACATATAAAACTTTGTGCATGCATGTTTACATTGAAATATTATTTTTAAATTATTCATTTACCTGTGCCTCTTTATAATTTAGTTACTGTTTAATTCACATGTTACAATGAACTACAGTATTAGACTATAGCATTAATTTCATAATTTTGTAACTACAGACCTATGTAATAATCTATAAATCATATATGTAAATAGAATATATTAAACACAAAGTAATTAAGAGATTTATTTAATGATTTGAATTCTAAACTTGCAAAAAGAATTTTAGTCCTACAAAAGAATTCTTAAAACTCACTTTGTTTTTTTAGTTAAATATATAATAAGAAAACATATTAATACAAGCAAATGTCTAGAAAGAAAAAAATGTTTAAAATCTGCAAGAAAGAACTTCAGGAAAAAATATTTTAAAGCATTTAATCAAAAGGTGTTCAAATTTGAGCTCCTTTTGTTTTTGCCCCCAAAAGTTTCCCACGCAAGAAATTTCATTGTGTATAGACAGCAAACCATAAAGAACTGTGAAAAGTAGAATGCTTCTGCTTTTCAAATGCACTAATTTCTCTCCATCTTTATTGGTAGCAAATTTCTAATATTTATCACTTTCTAGTTCTCCTTTTTATGCCTTTATTCTCACTCTATTTTTCACATGAGAGACAGAGCATTCTAAAATATAAGTTACTGCCCCTTGCATTTCCAGGTCTGTCCATTAAATCATTTTAAGATCAATGACAATCCAACAGCAATAAATAAACCATTTCTTTTTTTGAAAAGTAGCTTCTCCTTCCATCCATGCTTTTCAATATTCTAAAGAGGTCTTTTGTAGAAAATTTGCCCAAGATAGCACTTCTTTGAACATCTTGATTACTGCTTCCAAAAACGTTGATTGTGGATCCAAAAAAAGTCAAAATCCTTGACAATGTCAACCTTTGCTCAATTTCTCATGGTGTTTCTGAGTGAACATTTTGTTAAGATTTTAGTCTTCCTTACATTGAGCCCTACTGAAGTCTATAATACTTGAGCCTCATTAGCAAGTGCTTCAATTCCTCCTTGCTTTTAGCAAGTAAGGTAGTGTCATCTTCACCCTGCAGGTTGTCAAGCCTTCCTTCAATTCTGATGCCCCACTCTTTGTATAATCAAATTTCTCTATTAATTTACTCAGTATATAGATTGAAAATAAGATAATGAGAGGATACAACCCAGACACATACCTTTCTTGATGTGAAACTATGCGATATTGCCTCATTTTGTTCACATAACAGTCTCCTCACCCATGTGTAAGTACTGAATGAATACAATATGGAATACTCATTATTCTCAAGTTTATCCACAGTTTATTATAGCCCATACAGTTGAATGTCTTTGCACAATCAATGAATATAAGTGAACATTTTTTCTGGTATGCTCTGCTCTGATCCAAGATCCATCTGACTTCAGCAATGCTATCCCTCCTTCCACACCCTATTCTGAATCTGGCCTGAACTTCTGGTAGTCCCAGTCAATGTGCTGCTATAACCATTGGTGGAAGATCTTACGTAAGATCTTGTTTGAGTGTCATTATCAATGATATTGTTTCATACTTTGAGCATCCTGTTGGGTCACTTTTCTTTGGAATGAGCATAAATTTGGATCTCTTACAGTCAGCCAAGTAGCTGTCTTCCAAATTTCGTGGTATAGACAAGTGAGTGCTTCCAGTATCTCTTCTGCTTTCTGAAACACTTCAATATGTATTTCGTCTATTCCTAAAAATTCATTTTTGGCTAATACAGTCAGTGAAACTTTAGTATCATTGTTTCTTGCTCATATGTGATGTCCTCAAATCGTGGACTTTCGGCTATTTTTTTTTTTGATACAGTGACTCTGTATTCTTTCCATCTTCTCTTAATGCTTCTGCACAATTCAATATGCTGCCTATAGATTCTTTCAAAATTGCAATTCGAAGCTTAAATTGTCTCTGGAATTCTTTCAGTTTCTGATATGCCAAGTATGCTCTTTCCTTTCACTTTCTAATTGTCAGTTCTTTCCCATTTTGTTGTAATATTTGGCTTTCTTCTTTAGTGTTGCCCTTTGAAAATTTGCACTCAGCACCTCAACTTCTTCCTTTCTACTGTTTACCTTTGGAATTCTATGATTAGTAGTAAGTTTCATCCCTTCTAACATCCACTTTGATCTTTTCTTTCCTATTTTTTTATTGGCCATTTAATTTCTTCCCTATGATGGTCTCAAATATCCTCTCACAGCTCATCAGGTCTTCTGTCATAGTGTTCAGTGTGTTAAATCTGTCCTTGAAATGTTCTAGAACCTCATGTGAGATAGACTCAAAGTTCTACATTGGTTCCTGTTGGCTTGTTTTCATTTCCTTCAGCTTTACCCTGAACTTGCATGTGACCAACTGATAGTCCCTTCCACAGTTAAGCCCTAGTCTGTATTCAGCTGTTGATATTGGGCTTCCCCATAATGACTTCCCACAGATGCAGTCAATTTGATTTCTATGTATTCCATCTGGGGAATCCATGTGTCTCATCACATTTTGTCTTGAACAAATCACAGTTCTCTTATGTGATATTCAGCTTCATTTCAACAACAATGTCCATATTTTCCAACAACTGTTCCTTCCCTTTTGTTTCCATTTTTTGTGTTCCAAACACCAATCACTCTTAATGCATCTTGATTGAGTGTTTGATAAATTTTCTAATGAAGTTGTTAGTAGAATTCTTCAATTGTTTTCATCACCAGCTTTTGTGGTTGGTGTACACACTTGAATGACAGCTGTAGTGATTGAATATCATATAGCTATAATCTGATCACAGGTAGCACTATAGTTCATGATGGATTTAGTAAGATCCTTTCTGGCAATGAATGCTTGGCCACGTAGGATTTTCTGAGTCTAAAAGGCCAATAACAGTCCATTTCAGTTCATCAGTGCCTAGAATATCAATCTTCATGTGTTGCATTTTCTAACCACTTCCAAATTACCTACACTCATACTTGGCACACTCCGAGTTTCAATTAGTAGAAGATATTATCAGCTGTTTCTATTTACCTTGAGTGGTGCCCCATGAACAAATGAAGACCTCAAAGGAGCCACTCTTATAGGCTTTCCCAAATTCTAGGGACCATGGCCAAGTCCCCTACAAGAAACCATCTCGTCTTTAGTCACAGTTGAAATGTCCTTGGACTTGAGGGGCCCATCTGGCAGTGATACTTCTGACTGCTGTTTCCTTTGTTAGACTTTCAGTATTTGAAATGTCCTTAAAGCTCTACAGAAGTTTTTCAGTGGCTTCTTTCTCAGATGTGGGATGCCACATCCTTCTTTGTTGCCTGTTCTTTGTCTAGAAGTGATACTAACTAATATCTGTTTACTTTCGGTGACTCTGTTGGCATTTGAAAATACCAGTGACCTAGCTTCCAGCTTCCCAGCAACACACAAACCACTGCAAGACAGACTGACAGACAAGAGATGGTTATGAAAAATGAATGAGTGAAAATACCAAAGGATTGTGACATTTTATGTAAATTAAATTTATGCATGAAAATACATATAGGGATTATGTACTAAAATTGAAAAAAGTAAGTTTGCATTTTGTCTCAGAATTTTTAATATATCTCTCCAATTTTTAAGAATTGATACCTAGTAAGTCTTCCATCATTTCCAATGTGTGCACCTTTTATTAGGGAAAAAATAAGTAATTCAATAAAGGGCAGAGACATATAAAAAACTGATTTATGTAGGTAATCAGTATAAAACTTATGAGTAGACAAACCAAAATCACAAATACTCGCAAATAAAAACTGAACTCAGGGGAAACAGGGAAAAAAAGCAAATGATAAACTTCAATTTCTCTACTTTATCATTACAAATGAGTTCCTTTCAGGTTATTTCAGTCAATTATTCCATCTGGGTCCCATATTAGCTTATCCTTACACCTTGGCCCTTATTTTGAAGGATGCCATATATTTATAGTATTTTCAACAATTATATTTGATCTCATTCTATATAGCAGGAGTGCTATCTAGCAAGCCATTCTTCATTTATCAAGCCTCTACTAGATATATTACTGAAAGCATACTTTTGGAATGTTCACCTCTATTGACATTGAGACTTTCTATTCACAAATGGATAATCTTCTTTTGAAATGGCATAATCACTTGGAGAAGCTTTTTCATAAGGAAAATACATTTTTTCCTTTATGTTAAGATACATTTTTACAGGTATCGAAAATTTAGTGTAATCTGATGGCCTACATTCACGTTTGATTAATCTGAATTTACAGATTGTGTTGTAGGGTGTGTTGACTAGAAATAGACTCTGGTGAAATTTAGAATTTATGATCTTTATTAAAGAGTGACTTTGCTTAGGATCAAGGTAGGGAAGGAGGTTGAAGGAAGTAGAATGGGTAGAGGAAGAGTCTTCCCGATCTCTGATGCCAACATGACCCATTAGTTCTTCCTCCTGCCACCATTACTGAGTGAATTTGGGATCCTAGAATTAGGAAGCATGCTGCTACATGTACTACAGATTCAAAATGCAGTTCATAGTTGTCAGCACATGAAATCAGGGACTACATAACTTATAAAAGTATATACTTACCGTAATATCAATCTTGGTATATACTCCAGAGAATAAATGATTAGGTAGAAACCTGACTGAAGAAATAAATGTAGACGTATCATAATTAGTATAGCCTGTTTCTCCCAGCTCTCATGCCTCCATGGAATGAGAAATATTTGGAACGTCTTTTTGAGTCATCAAAAGTGCCTCAAAGTACTATGAGGTAAGCATTAATTTTTTATCAAAAGGTTGCCAGTTAGAACACACCATATCCTCTGTGAGAGCACATGAGGCTATCTTGCTCCCTCAAATATTTAAAGCTGCAGAAATTCTCTATACAGTTGCCATAAATCAGAATTTATTTCATGATGACAGGCTCATCATCATCACAGCCTGATGTATCAGACTGTGAGGCAGTCAGAATGTTTCTTTTATTAAAACTGAAGAATTTTACCAAAATCACAGCACTTGCTTTCATCTTCTCCCACCACAAGAATGAGGCATATCTCCTACATGTTTTCCAGGTCAAGGTAGGCATTTTAAGAATGTATGAAAATGTAACTATGGCCTTTTTTGATGGTACTTCTAGCTTAGGGTAGGTTCCAGAACTTGATTCTCATAGAATCAATTACAGAAGACAAGAACCCTAGAATATTTAGTTCTGGTACTTCACCGGGCCTTTCACTTCTACAGATGCACGTTAGCTCCTCACGTTTGATGTCCTAAACCTTCTTTCTGTGGCAATTGTACAAGTGTTACTCCCCTCTTCACCCAGAGATCCTTTCCTCTTTTTTTCCCAACACAATGTACCTCTCCCACAAAAAAATAATTGCTGTCAATTTACTGCCCATTTTATCCCCAATTTGTCCTTCCCAGTCATTATTTCTAATTGCCTCCTACACATGGATTATGTTCTACACAAAAACAAGTTATATGATTTTATACATAACTATTCCTCTCGGACCTTGAAAGGGCATTAATTATCCAGGGGCAGACTAAAATAAAAGGCCTTTACCTTTGGAGATCTAAACTGTCTCCACTGCCATTAAAATATGAATTAGTTTATTTGAAGAATTTAATTGTCTATAAAATGATTCATGGGACTACTAAATTTTGTAAGGCTGGTGCTAAAAGAAAAAGGTATCAATGCAAGGACCTTCCTGGAGCAATGGGACCGCTGGAAAATTACCCAGGTTTTCCATCATAATTTTGGATTGTTCCACTCAGGAGACCCAGTCAGGAGAATTAACCTCTTCTTATGATATGCTGCTTGACCCACTTAAATTAGGAATGGAATGGATTTTGATTTCTAAAGCTTCAGTTAGCAGAAAATGTACCACTGAATATTTTACTGCAGTGAACTAAGGATAGATGAAAAAGGGTGAATAAAAATACTGCTAGTAGAGTCCCAAGTCCTAGATGCTTGGGTTGATTTGACACAATATGTTCTAACATTTTTCTACTATTAGAGCATGCCTGAAAACCACTGCTCTCAATAACACTGGCTGGAGCTTAGCTAGCAGGTCCTTAAACAGAAGTCCCATCAAAATAGTGTCTGCAGAGAGCAAATGCCGAGCCAGTTGAATTCAAGGCTACAGGAACAACAATCTTATCCCAATGAGGAAAAAGGAGAAAGAAACCTGGATAAACATTTTATTGAAAAAACACCAGCATAGTTCCATAAAAACCATATGTTCACTGAGAGTCAGACTCATGTAATGTCAGTATATTTGGCATGCAAATGAATATTCAGATTTCTATGCTATTTTCTCTCTGCAAAAATTTTGGTGGCAATTTTAACTAGATGAAGAGATTTGAGTGTAGAAATGTTTAAGTCTTCTCAATTAAATATTAACCAAATGATTTTTATAACTACACAATAAAAATTAGAAAATATACAGTGATGTAATCATGATTGCTTGATTCTTGCAAATAGCTAGGATAAATGATGCCCAGAACAATCATTTAGAAACTTTGGCTTTGAATTTTCAGAGTGTTAAAAATAGTTAAGTGACTTTTTTTTTAATGAAAATAATTGGCAAGTTTTTTTCATGATAGAATATCTCTCAGCTTTTCTTATTTTTATAAACAAGAATGTTTTCCTGTGTTCAAAGAGAGGGAAATCTGTTCTGACACAGCATTCTCTTTTTAGGTTTTACTCAGATTTAGAGTTTACTTGTTAATCAGCAGAACTCCTGAAAGGACTTATCTAAGAAGAGAGAATGAAAGAACAGTAAAATTGCTACATACATTGAATCCCTTAGTGATTTTGAAATTTTATTAAAAGTGTGCTGAGAATTCCAATTCTGTATAAGCCTGAAATGACACCAAGCTACTTATAAGTTCCCTCTTCAATTCTCAAATGGCATTAGCTTTTGCAAGTATTCTTAGAGTGCTTCAGAAAGTGCCTCGGATTATAGGTAGTGTTATGCTCAGATTCACATGCTGTCAGAGTGGGAAGAAACTTGGTGGTCTAGTTCCAAATACCAATTTCATACTGTCAGTGAGCTATTTCACTGACTCTGTTGCTTCATCAACCATCGTAAAAAGCAGTTTTTTGTGATATTTCTATTGAGGTTTAAGCTTTACTCATCCTTACAGATTTTGATAATCACTAACAAACTTTGTTTTTCTTTTATATGTGTTTTCATTATCTTGTCTTTTTATATAAGCAAGAAAATAAAATACTCATCCTTTTGTAATTGCCTAATTTTACTTCGCATAGGATCTTTCACCTCTATCCATAGCTCTAGTGAGTTACCTTTGGACTGATCATCAAAAGGCGGGCAGTTCAAAACCACCAGCCATTCCTTAGGGAAAAGATGAGGCTTCTGCTCCCATATGCATAATGTTGAGCCCAACGGGGGAGTTCCATGCTGTCCTATTAGGTCACTATCAGTTGAAATAAAGTTAATGGCAGTGAGTTTGGTTTGGAATTTTGGTCAAAACCTAACTTGTCTTTAAAGTGGAATAGTACTCCATCATAATTACATACCACAGATTTCATGTTCTTTCATCTATAAGTGGAATAAAAACTATTTCACAATGAGCCTTCAGCTATCAAGTTACTTCTTGATAGGACCTTTGTGGGGATTTGATGGAAACAGATAGCCTCATCTTTATGTCATCCATGTTTGGTGCACTTGCTGACCTGTAGTTAGTAATCCATTGCCTAACCCACAGGGCCGCCAGCACCTCCACACTGCTGTAAGTAAACAGTTTTGCAAGGAACACTGCTGTTGGAGTGTCTACAATCAGGGGTTTTGAGTACGTTATTAGGAGTGGAATATATACACATACACACATAATCTTTAGATTCTTCTTCATCGTTCTTAGTCTGTCTGCCCCACCGAGTCTGTCCAGCAGAGATGACCCTGAAATGTTGGTGGTATAATCTTCCAGCAGATAAGCATGTGCATCCCAGCACAGTAAGACAAGCACACACACAAGTGGTAGTTTCTATCCTAATGGGAATGAAATGGTATCTTTGTGTTTGAGGTTTGCATCTCTCTGATTAATCATTTTTTCATGTGTGTATATGTGTGTGTTTCAATGTTTTTTGTAGTGAAATATCTATTCAAGTCCTTTTGCCCATTTTAAGACTGTGCTGTTGAGTTGTCTAAGTTTTATATATTCAGATTATTAGCTACTAGTTGGATATATGGTTTCTGAAGGTACAAATCAATTCTATAGCTTGTCTTCTCATTTTTGTGGTAAGCCATTGTGATTAAAATAATTTATTATTTTTATGAAATATCATTTGTTTACTTTGTATTTTCTTCTGGATACTTTTGTTATTATATTAGATATTTATGTTTGAAAGCTCTCCCTGGCAGCATTACAACTGCTTTTTTTCTGGCAACTCTATGGTATTAGTGTGCACATTTAAGTTCTTTAATCCATTTTGAATTTGTGTGTAGTCAATGAGTTATATATCTATAAAGAGATAAATTAGAAAAAAATTTGTGATGGATATATTTATGACAGCAATTACAGAAAAAATATTGGCCTTGGGACCTGCTTATCAACAAACCCATTTCATAGTTTGGAGTTTTTTTCCAAGGTATTCAATAGGGTTTTTTTCCATGGTTCTCTGAGATACTTTTTTTAAATTGGCCTATTAGCATGTTTACTGATTCTGTTCTACCTCCTAATTAATAATCTGAGGCCTTCAAAGTATGCTAGTGGACATCTAAGACATAGCAATTGATTTCTATTCACTCACTGCAACTGGAAAAAAGGGTCAGGGATGGAGGATGATCTAGAATGTGTGGCTAATGACTTCCATAAATAACCATTTTTTTTTACCCACAGTCAAGAAGAATTAAAAGGCATCCCAGTAGCCATAAATTAGCATATTGTTCAAAGATTTCACAGATGAATTCTAACCAAAAGGGAGAGCATTCAAACAAAAACGTTAAATTTGTACATGTTTCAGACTTTCTGGAGCCATGAGCTTTGGAAAAAAACTTTAACCCATCACCTTGAGATCATCTTTCAACCTTAAGCCATAAATATCCCTTTACATCTTCTAAAAACCAAACAATAGCTTAGAATTAGTAGTGCACTCTATCTGCCTGAAGAATTATGCTCTTTTAAGAGCAATTTACAGCAGATCAAAATGACAGAAGCGTCTTGAGAGTGGACAGAATCCTAGGGGCAGTCGATGTGCATTTGTAGAAGTGAAACCCCTCATAAACGGAAGTTGGGAATTGCATAAATCATAGAATGCTATCGATGTCTCTACATGGCAATGTAGAAACTACTGTATCCATGTAAATATAGGTGTACATGTTTTCAACCACAAAGTAGGTAAAATTAACTATAATTTTAAAAGTCATATACCCTTTCTCCTGGTCAAGTCCAGCAAAGTCACAAACAGGTTCTTTTGTGGCATGCAAGTTGGATGTGTAATATAGCATACCTGTCTGACAGGGTTTAGAAAGTTACCTGCCACAAAACTGTAATACTGACACCCATTTTTTATAATATTTGCAATTGGGAGCAAATAAAATAAATGTGCAAGGTGCTACATATAAATAAATGTTCCCCTGCCTTCCAAAGTGATGCCTTTTAGAGTGTTCTCAGAGAGGAATTTACTCAACTTTATAGTTATTAATATTTATTTGTCCACTAATATGTGATGTATAGGCTCTTCTGACAGTTTGGAATGTCCTTGGATCACTGGGAGATGGGCATCAACCACAAGGCCAGTCTTTACTACTGTATTTTACTTCCCTTCTTAAATCTCTAGGTTAGTTAAAGCTGTAAAGAGAAAATTGCCAGCAAAGCTGAAGGCGAGAAGTTCTATAGTAATATGGCAAGGCCATAAAAGAATCTGGGGGAACCTATCAGGAAGTTGAGACAGAAAGCAAGCTGCCTACCTCAAGCCCAATTTTCTAGGTGTTTTTGACCTCTGATGCAAATAGCATTATGTGAATGTCCTTATTTCATTAAAAAATATTTTCAGCCAGTTCTTTAGAAACAGGGACAAACAGTGGTGGAGAACATTAAATTTCATCAGGCATAATAACTTGATAGTATAACAAAAATAAATATGATATATCGTATCATATCATATCATATCATATCATATCATACTTCTTTTTCCAAGACTTGAAACCAGTAGATAGTCTTTACCTCCTATTGAGTTGGTCTTAGTTTAGGGTGACCACATGGGCAAAGGAACAAACAAAACAACACACATAGCCCAATCCTACATGTGATTAGGTACCAACCAGGCCAATGTGATTCTTATGGTTTTCATTGACTGATTTGGGGCAAAAGTTATCCAGGTGTTACTTCCTAGTTCTTACAAATCTGAAAGCACCCCTAGAAGCTGTTGACTGTCAAAGTAACTCTGATGAGAGTGGTGGTTCACAAGGTGTCAGAGTCAGAAATCAATCTCAGTTCTCCCACACGACATGCAAACATACCATGACTGACCCAATAGAGCTTCTCAAAGCAAATTGGGGGTTAATAGCATTATGATAAACAGAAGAAGTTGAAACAACACAAAATGCAGGTGTGTCAAATGCCAAAAAAATCAGTACATGATTTTTCTTGTTCTGCTAGGCTGTTGTATTTAATTATTAAAGCTTAAATAGTTGCTCTATTTACTTCTAGCTGACAAATAAAACCTGCTTCTTAATTCTAATAAGCATCACACAAAGAGGATTAAATTTTATTCTTAAAGGCAGTGAGTAAAAGTACAGCCTGCCATCTTTCCATATCTGAAAGAATTATTTCTTTGAATGACAACACAGAATTCCACAGGTTAAAACTGAAAATGCAAAAAAAAAAGAGAGAGAGAGAGAAAGAAAACCAAAAACCTGGAAATGGATGTAATGCTTCCATATTAATGAATCAAAAGAATGTTCAGCAAAGGTCACTCTAAACATTTTATTTAAAGTGTAGAACATATACCCTTAATTAGTTGTAGCTTCTAAAAAATACTTTTTTCAAAGGAATTAATCTTTCAGCAATACAATTTTGTGAGTTTGTGGGTTTTCTGGTTTTACATTTCAAGACACAATGAAGATGTCCATATTCTGCACATCGCATTTTAAAAGGTATTGTATTAGTCCATGATGACGCTGCAATAAACAAGAGACAAGATTTTTTCCACACAAAGTCAACAATGCAGAAAAAACAATTTGGTAAGTAAAAAAAGAAGATAAATCATATATTTTAAATTTGTATTAACTTCTGTAGTGAGAACCGATATTGTGCTCTATAAAGTGGCAGATTCCCATGGAATCTCATTCCTACTTTAGAAAGAACATGTGGAGAGGTCCTCTCTGAGAAAGTTTCATTGAAGTTAAGGTATGGAACCTAAAAAGAGCATTCTCTGAAATTCCTGAGTGATGCACCTCCCCACCGGGGGTGAAAAAACTCAAAGATACTAAGGTAGCTGACATGGATACATGAGAGTAGAGAAGAAGGAAGAAAATGGGACCGATGTTTAGAAAGAGGCCTAGAGAGTTTTGAAGTACCATGCCCTAATAATTAAAAGGGAATACAACCTTATGGTCTAATCAGAATCTAGTGAGCTCTATGCTGACTTGGTTCTAGAGAACATAGGAGTGATTTATCATTTATCTCAGGGAGCAGCACAAAGAAGAGTGGAAATTTTTTAAAAAATATTGTCATTCAAGCAGCTCTATAAAGTATAGATTTAATCTTATAAGTAACCCAGTGACACCTGTTCACCAGCCATTTGTTCATTTAAGCAATCATTGGAGAAGCATTTGTTGGAAACATCTATTTTTCAGACTAATTTTCGGTCCTCCAATAGAGAGCCAAATAAATAATTCATTACCAACCAAAGACAAGCATTGACAAGGCTTGATACAGAATTGCTGAACTGCACCAGGGGAGCTTAACCCTACTTGCAGAACATTGTTCATGATGTGCTCTCAACTCACAAGTGATCTTAGCAAAACGAAAGTTCGAATCTGTCCAGGTAATGGCTGGCTTCTTTCTTTGTTCATCCTCTCCTTTTGGCTTTTAACTCTTCCCTCCCATCTATGCCAGAAACACAGCACCTAAATTAATTTTCTGAAAATAAAAGCACTGAAATGTCAAAAGGTCAGAATGATAACCCCCTATGAGCAGGGTCACGGAGAAAAACAGTAAGGTGTCGATTGAAATCTCCCATAAGTAAATCTGTGGAATCAGAATGTTGGTTGATAATGGAGGTCTTGCCCAGTATCAAAGAAACTAAGTTTTCTGAAAGAGGAATGAGAAGAAATCACTTGAAAAATGACAATGGGGAGAAAGGAAATCATCTATTTACTGCAGAATCTGAGGACCTTGGGGCCACATGCTGGTAAAGCACTTCCAAAGAGCGAGTCAGGTTCATGTTTACACTGGAAATAACAGAAGAACCAAGAGAGGGCACATCAGAAAAACAGATCTCAGAATATAGGAATCAAGTTAGTGAAAACATGGGAAATTAAAAAAAAAACTGAAGGAAGATCATCTCATGAGGGAAAGGTTACAAAAAGTCAGGGCAGATGTTTTGAAAATATTATCAATGACAGTGTTATTGAAGAATTTAAAAGAAGGGACGGGGGGACCTTTTTAGCACTAAGCTCTTTCCTGGCCGCTGAGTCAATCGTAACTCTTCCGCACCCTCCAGGTGGAGGTAAGCTATGCTGGTGCCTTTACATGGCAGCAGTCTTTAGTACAGAGCACTACAAATGGCCTCAGAAGTAGGAGTTCTGGGGGAAAGAAAAGTACTTGTCTGCCCATGCCCATGAAGACAGGTGGGATCATTCTGACAACCAGAGAAGGCTGGCTGATGCTCGAAGTGCATTTAGCTACCCTTCCTTTGAAATGAAGAGCTGTCCACCTAGACTACATTGCCCATCACCCCAGGCAGGTAGCAATCAAAATGACAGATTTAGGACTTCTAAAGGTTTTAATGTATTTCTTGAGGGTTTTTTTCTGATGAAAATATAGGCAGTTTGTGAACTAGTTTCTTTTTACACAAGATTTTATATAAATGTCACATAGCACTCACACTCTTTCAGCCTTTGTAGAAAAGTTTAATGACACATCTTGCAGATTTTCTCTTAGCCTGTAGACTCCCCCTTTGAAGTTTTGGAAAATGCAAAGTATGTCTTTTCATGTCTTTATTTGAGTTTTATCTGACCACACAACTTTGGTGACATTTTGCTTTGTTCATTAAACTAACAAGCATTTATTACGTGCCCCCCAAGAACTCTCATCTATCTCAGTCTTTCATCAGTGTATCAACGAGATAAAATTTAAAATTCTCATGAAATTTATATTGTAGATGGGAGAGATGTCCTCTAGAAATGGTGATTCAATAAAAACGTAGGGTCTGATTTGGACCCATGTTTGGTAAGCTTGAAGAACGACGAGAGGACATTCCATGTTGAGTCCAGTAGACGAATTGGAGACTAGCCTGTTCACTACCTTAGCATGGATGCTCCCTCAGAATGCCTGGCCACTAAGCCCCGCTCTACAGGCTTCTGTAGAACTGCCCTTGTGGACTGCTGAGATCGCAAATGTCTACAGAACTAGAAAGCCTCATCTTCCTCCCGGGAGCAGCTGGTACTTTAGAACTGGTAATCTTGAGGTTAGCAGACCAACACATACCCACCCCAGACCTCCACAGGCTTTCCAAAACCGTAATTGCTTGAGAAAGGAGCGAGTGGGTTTGAAACTCACACATTGTGATCCTACTTGGTGCTACGAGGTCCTTAACTGGGACAGTAGTGGACGGCAAATAGGATGTCCGAGACAATGGCCTTGGGGGCCAATGGAAAGTCTTTGGTAAGATTTCTCAGAGAAAGAAGATAGCATCCTGTGATGGGGAGGAATGAGCTGGCTTGATTTATGTTTTTATCACTGCAGTAAATACCACACCCCAAACCCGCTGCCACTGAGTCAATGCTGGTTCAAGGCAAACCCCTGGGGTTTCTGGGACTGTAATTCTTACAGGAGTAGAAAGGGCAGGTTTCCTCTGACACGCAGCTCGTGGTTTTCAGTCGCCAACAATGCGCAAGCGCAGCTCAAAGGGTAACTATTACAACCACCAGGGCTCTGTAGCAATCAATATGTGCATCTATAAAAAGGAAGCCCTGGGGGCACACGGAGTTACACATGACCTTGGACTGTGATCTGCAAGGTCAGCAGCTTGCAGCCACCAGCCCCAAGTGAGATGGGGCTGTCTGCTCCTATAGCAGTTAGAGTCTTCTGAAAACCACAGGGAAGGTCTGCCCTGTCCTCTCGGGCTGCTATGGGTCGGCGACGACTCAATGACAGGGTGCGGAATATATGAAACTGTGAAGCAAGATCCCTGAAGGTAGGCTGGCAGGGGAGGGAGGGAAAAGAGGAGGTGGTACCAAGAGTTCAAACAGAAGGGAAATATTTTTAAACCGATGAGGGTTACATTTGTACAAATATGCTTGGTACACTTGATGTATGAATTGTTATAAGAGCTGTCAAGACTCCGATAAAATTATTTATTAAAATCTTAATTTTTCATTCTAACCGTATTAAATAAAATGCTTGCCTATTACGATAGTATAATTTTCACTCCCTTCTGCAATAGATGGATGTTTGTCTCTGGCCTTTTTCCCCATTCCGTGCCCGTCTCCCTTGTATTTCTATTGTTTGCATCTATGTATATCACTATTGTTGCTTTCAGTTGAACAAGCATGTTTTTTAAATTTTATTTTCCTTTTGGGTGGTATTGTTATTACTTGATGTTGGAGGTGTTTGAATAAACTCGTGAAAATAGAAAGGACCTTAAATATAAAGAGTAGCTTAGTATTCTGGAAGACAGTAAGGTAATTAGTAGTGAAAATGCTTCTGTGTCAGGACAAGACAACCAACAGAAGTACAGGAAGAAGCATGGACCTGGCATCCCAGGGTGGTTTTCCATTTCAATAGGTGTGTGTCTCTGTGAGTAGGATTGCAGGTTTCTCGGAAGCCAGAATTGGATTTTGTTTCTTCAGGGATTCTGCCTCCTTTGTCAAGTGGGGGTCTTGAGAATAAAAGAGCTTGTGGAGGGAACAGAAGCAAGAACAAAGATAAAATATCCTTTGTGGGAATGAGAAATAACATTACCCTAGTGAAAAAAAACAATTCAATTGCAATGTCTGTTAGAACACTGAAGAAGTCAGTGACCATGAATGCCTGGTGTCACCTGTGGGTTAAAATTGAGGATTTGGACAGCAAACTCATAAGTCTATGTGGAGACAAAGAACAGAGGTAATAGAATTTCCTGCAAACTAGATGCTTCCAGGGCATGTATGATGAAATTATATTAAGTTAATGTTGTTCAGAATTCTTCAGAATTTGGATTACAGGTCAGGAAATCTAAGTCTGTGAGAAGGAAAAAGTATTCTAAAGATTTAAAAGGAAATGTGTAGTCCATCTTTCCACTTAGCATTGCACTTCATGATTTTTACTATATACAAAATATTCTGAGTAATTTTATGAATGAATAAAACTCATGCAATGTCACCAAAATAGAAGTGCACTTTTCTTCTCCCCAGTCCTTCCATCTGCTCTCAAAGGTGCTCCCTGGACAAGAGAGGAGGCTCAGTCTGCCACAATCTTTCTTGACAATCTCTGTTCCTTGTATTTCTAAACTTTCCTTCATCTTAATCTCAGTTCTTTTTATTTTTCTTTATTAACTTTCCTTCAACTGGAAGCTCATCTGGGATGGGGAAAAAGGGTGCAAGAAGGGATGACACATTCATTAGTATGAGTCTAGTGGTCCACGCTTATGCAATCAATATGCACACATGTACCCATGGACACAAGTATGAGTGTGAGCACACAAGTGCCAGAATGCATCTAAAAATCTGTGAAAAGATTCCATTACCTTTTCATTTAATTTTCTCAAAGCCTTTTTGAGCCCCCATGATAAATAGTACCAGTCTAAAACTTTGCTAAAAATTTTGCATGGTTTACCTGATTTTTCAAAACTTATTATAGAGTCTTCAAAACTTCTTATAGAGCCACGTCATTTGCCACAGTTCAGTACTGATACTATGAGAGATATGTAGACCAGTGCATTAGGATAGAGAACCCAGAAATCAAACCAGGCACCTACAAGCACCTGGTCTTGATAAATGACTAAAACACAAGAAGTGGAAAAGAGATAGATTTTTCAAAATATACTGAGAAAATTAGAAGTCTATCTGCCAACAAAAACCAACTCAAGTTGAATTAAAGATCGTAATATAAACCCTAGAAATAGAAAGATGGCCCATGAAAAAATAGGGACAAATACCAGACATAAGTACAGTATTAAACATAATGGAAAATACACACACTGGAGAAGACATTAAATAGAAGACTTGGACCTCCTAGAAACCTCCTTATGTGCATCCAAAAGCTTGGTCAAAAGGAATTTTTAAAAACTCTGGTAATGATATTTTGTACAAAGGGCTAATCTTAAAATCTACATAAAACTACATTTCAATAAGAAATATGCAAACAATCTAATTCTAAAATGATCAGAAGATATCACTAGGCAACTCAGTAAGTTGACATTCAGGTGGCCAAGAGTCATATGAAGAAATGCTTGATGTCAGATGCTGCAGGTCCTCAAAGAGACAGCGTTGCTTCTCAATATCTGAAAGAGGACCCGTGCGACTGTACCATTCTGCAATCCCAACAGGAGTGTATTTATCTTCCAACATCTCCACACACCCCCAACATTTGGTGTTTTCTGTTTGCTTTAGTTGTTGCTACAACCAGTGCTCTTCTGAGATGGTAAATAGTAAATAGATGATAAATAGTACCAGTCTAAAACTTTGCTAAAAATTTTGCATGGTTTACCTGATTTTTCAAAACTTATTATAGAGTCTTCAAAACTTCTTATAGAGCCACGTCATTTGCCACAGTTCAGTACTGATACTATGAGAGATATGTATTGTTATTTTAATTTAATTTTCTATAATAGCTAATAACATCAAGCGTTTCTTCATATACATGTGAGAGTTAGGCATCAAATAAGAAAGACTGAAGATGAATTGAGGCGTTTGAATGATGATCCAGGCAAACAATATGGACAGCTCCATGAACTTCCCAAAGAACAAGTCAGTGTCTCGGAAGAAGTACAGCCAGAATGTTCCTTAGAAGCATAGACAGTGAGGCTTTGTCTTAAGTCCTTTGTCCATGTCGTCAGGAGTGACCATTTCCTAGAAAGTGACTTTGTCTCTGCTGTGGGTGCAAGAAGAGGCACTGGGAAATGGAAAGGTTTTAATGAGATGGATTGACACAGGGGTGCAGCAATGCACTCAAGCGTAAGCACAATTGTGAGGACAGCGCAGTGTGTCATTCCGATGTGCACAGGGATTTCGGTCCATCTCCAAGGAAACTGATAACAACAAGAAGTCAGCCATAATTGGCAGACAGCATGGCGCTTCCTTAAACATGTGCAAATAGAAATAGAATACAGCCTTGCTCTCTGTCTTTCTCAGTGGTGTGTACCCCGAAGAAATACCAAACAAAACAAAATGGAAGTATGTATATCACAGGACTGTCTACAATAACCAAAGAACCCTAAAATAGCAATAGAAACCAAAATCCACCTTGGAGGGAATGGATGATTAGACTCTGGAGCATACACACAATGGAATTGTTTGCATCTCTAAAAACAGCCATGGCAAGTGGAAAACACTTCAGGACATGATTGGAGGCTGGCCTGCAGGGGAGTCCATCTCAGAAAGCAAATGCCATGTGGCACCCCGAGGAGAAAAGAAACCAAACCCCAAACCTAGCACCCATGCTTTTCACATCCAAAGAAGCAGATGTTGAATGTAATAGGAAAGGGAGGAGGAAGGGCACGGAGAGGAATGGAGAAGGAGCGAAGCAAAAGCAAAGGTACTTACATGGCATGTGCCCAGGCGCTGGGCAATAGAGTTGTGTTTTGCCTTATACCCAACATAACATACTCCAGCATAGGAAAAAAAAGAACCACCAACACCTGAAAAAATGTGGTGTACTACAGATGATCAACTAAATTAATAGCATTTAAATATGCATATTATGTTTCAGAGGGGGGCATCAGTATTAGGGTTAGCAAGACCAAAATCCATGGATCAAGTGAAAGACTGGAAATTCTGGCTGTCTGGTATTTGTCCAAATACCATAGTTTGGGCAATTATGGAAGCTACTCTATCAGGATATCTCTTTATATTTTTGAGACAAATTATTTCTGCCTTGTAAAAGTTTAGGTTCGATTTTTTTGCTTTTGCACTTTTAAGGGCTAAAACTTAGTAAACAATGAATCTTACTTAAGACATCCATGAACTTTATTTACAAACAGCTGATACTGTGAAATTGAAAGTAAATTCCTTCGGACCAGTATCTAGACTAGCATTAAATAATAAAACAAAAGACACTATAACCCAGTTAAGTTGATTTATAAATTAACCACTACAAAAGTGTAATACTCTCTGGGCTAATCCCACAGACGTGTCTATAGTGACTTCCATTTTAAGATGTAAGAAGAGTACATAGTGTAACATAGTTTTTCAAGGGAATTAGGGTGCTCTCATTGTAACATTCCATGTGACCTGACAAATACTTTTCTTCGGAGGTTTACATCTATTTCATCTTGTTAACACTCATTCAAAAGTGGAAACTAAATATCCTAACTATGTTTGTCTAGTCAATAAAGCATTTCCCAACATGTCAAGAAACGTGTTTTAGTAAAGTGACTGGGGGGGGGGGTGGTGGGAAACATAGAAACAGGAGCAGAAGTGGCACAAGTGGATTGCCAATCATATAGTAGCGTAAATGTTGAGAGCTCAAAACCACTCAGCGCCCCATGGATGAAAGGCAGGGAGAACTGCCTCCTTCAATATGACAAGCAAGAACATCCTATGGCTTGTCCTTTGTTACACATGAAGTCACAATTACTCCGGGACTGACTACCTGCCTGTTAACGGCAATGGACATATCAACTACAATCAGTCATATGGAGCTATTTTACACACTACATGCTGGAATCTCAAAACTACAATCAGCCATATGGAGTTATTTCACACACTATATACTGGAGTCTCAAAACCTTGTTGAAAATATAGTGTAATTTTCCCAGAAACTTCTGAAACTAATCCTAAAAAAATTAAAATAGATAAACACTCCAGAATAGGCAAAAATAGAGAATGTTTTTCTATGCCCCCTTGGGAAGCACCCAGGTAGGGTATTAGGTTCTGAATTGGGCTGTGAATCATAAGATCATCAGTTCAAAGCTACCAATGGCTCAGTGGGATAGAGTGGAGGTTTTCTACTCCCATGGACTTTGCAAAACCCAGAAGGTCAGTTCTACTCCATCCTGTAAGATCAGTGAGCAACAGACTTGAGTGGATGGCAATTAGATTTTGTTTGTTGTGTTTGTTTATTTATTTAAATGCCTGTGGGGTGGAGGTGTAGAATTGACAATTATTGCTAATGAATAGGAGGTTACTTCTGAGCGTGATGACAATACTCCGAAATCCAATGATGAGAGTGTCTGTCCTGCCCTGTGACTAGACAAAAACCATTGTATCTTCAAAAGGGTGAAACAAATGAAACTTGAATTATTTCTCAATGTGTTATTTTCTATGTTTTCCTGGGAAATGAAACAACCCCAGGAAAAATAAAACACTGATAAAAAAATAAAAACAACATAAGTGACCTTTCACTCAAGACTGTAAAACTTAGTCGTGGTAACCAAAACAGACTGGTACAATGAAAGATAGAAAGATGAATAGATTAGAATTGAGAGCTGAGAAATACAAGCAAATCAGCAACAAACATCAAAATTTTGATAAAGGATTTAAATGCATTAAGTGAGGAAGAGATAGTTGTTTCAACAAATACTATGGGATAAACTGGAGCCTCACCTGAAAATTAAACAGGTCCAATTCCTCCATAGCATGTACAAAATGAACTCAAGATGGGTCAGGGACCAGCGGCTGAAAGAAAGGAAGAAAGGTAAAATTGAAGAGTATGTTAAGTCTTTAGTGACATACAAGTTCATTTTGAAGGCATGGAAAAAGATGCTATCTTTTGATGGAATATTGTCTAATGTGGCGTCATCCTTGCATTTGTTCCTATGGTATAGCCCATTTTTGTAGCCTTTTTGTTAGTAAAACTCAGTGAGGGTCCTCCTTTTTTTATGGCCCCCCTGCTTGACCACATGTGTCAGTCCGGGTAGACTAGAGGAACAAATTTCAAAGAGACGCATATGGATATAAAGAAAAGATTTATATCCAAGAGGAATAGGACATTGAGGAAACATCGCAGCCCAGTCCAGTACAAAGTCTTAAGTCCAATATTAACCCATAAGCCCGAAATCAGTCTACAAATCTGTTTCCGACTCATGAAGTCACAGGTCAGTGGGTTTAGAATCCAGGTGTTGGCAGAGGTCTCCCCATGGCTCCTCGTTTCCAGGGCTTGGGGTCCATCAACAGCATGCTGCCCCAGCTTCAGAGGTCTGGCTCCCTCAGGGCAAAGCCATGTGGTCTCTCCGCCGGCTCCTCCAGCTTCTCGGACGCTGCCATCATGTCCCTTCTGTGACTCATCGCCCCTGAGACTAACTCCCAACAACTGGGGAAGATAGCTTCTCATCTTCACAAGGGAAATATTGTGAGATTTCCCAGAAGTCTCAGGAGAACGCCATGCCCATATAGAGGTCTCATTGGCTACTCAATGGCTACATTAAGAGGCTAGAATCCACCCATACATTTCAATCATAAAATTAACGTAAGTACATGACTGCCACACCACACATGACTTCTTTCTCCAGTCCTGATCCTTACTGGTAAGGTAGTCAAAGTACAGGAGAAAACATTTGCCATCCTCACTTCTGTGAAGCATTCTGGCTGTATTTCTTTCAACACAGATTTGTCTGCTCTGGCAGTTTGTGGGGTATTCATAATCTTCATCAAGGTGATATTTCAATTGCATCAGTTCTTCCCTGGTTTTCCTTGTTCTTTATCCAACTTTTACATTCATATGAGATGACCGAAAATAACATGGCTAGGGTCAGGCACATTTCATTCTGAAAACTAGCATCCTTGCTTTTTAGCACGTAGAAGATATCTTGTGCAGCATATTTGCATATGCACTGTATCATTTCACTTCTGGACTGCTGCTTCCATATCCATCATTGAACCACAGATAATTGATTCCTGTGTTTCATCTGTCAAATTCCATGGGCATAGTTATTGCTTATTTTAGAATAAGAGATATTTGCAATGACTGAGTCACTGGGTTTGCCTAACGCTGTCATGTGATCTCCCAAGATGTTTTCTATCACCAATGTCATAATCTCCAACTACCGATTTTTCCTCTCTGTTTCCAGCTGTCACATTCCAATCACCATAATTATCAGTGTGTCATGATTGTATATTTGATCAATTTAACACTGTAAATCTTGATATAATTCTTTATTTAAATTGAGATCTACTTCTTAAAATAGCTACGATAAAGAATGAGACAAAATTTTCACCAAATATTTTGGTAACCAAAGATCTGCTTTTAGAGGAAATTCACTATTTTGTTATTGTTAAGAAATGGAAAAGTGTACACTGAAATAATTATTTAGTCTTTAACAAATCTATATTCTTCCCTTGTGCTGTATAGAGCTCAATTTTAAAATGTTGAATGTCTGAGACACATAGCTTTGACTTATATGAGTGTTATGATTACCACTTCTGACTGGAGACAAGCCACGAGGCAGAGTAGAACTGATCCATAGATCTGTCAAGATTGCAGCTGTTTTGAAGTGCTGGTTTGCCCTGCATCCCTCTGGGTTGGTAAAAAGCCACCAACCAACCTTCCAGGTAGCATATGAGCTCCTGACCATCGGCCCCACTCAAAGACTCCTTATACCAATACTAACATAATGAAAACATAATAATGCTACTCTCAGGGATATATCTCATATGCTGTAGGGAGTCTTTCGGAATCTAAGAATCATCAGAGAGAGTGACATATTTATTGCACAGGACATATTGTATATTTTAAGATAAATAGCACAATCTTCTACCTTTGCGTAATAACAATTTCCTCTCGGGGAGATATTTCCATAAGCGTCATGTCAATTTTTTTATGTTCCTTGAAAACTTAGCATACCACATTTCATTTCCGTAGAGAAAACATATTGCTCCCTCTTCGTGGTGAGATACAAACAGGGTGGAGAGAGGGCAAAGTCATTAGGTTGTAATCTTATTTAAAATTTCTGTTTATCATCTAGCTGGGGAAAGCAAAGCAAATTATTGAAATATAAATCACACTAAATTGTCAAGTGTTTTAACACCAATTAGTACAAAAATGATCAAAAGGGACCTTCAGTGATTCAAGGGCAGCCACAAAATGCAACTCCACATGGAACTCCACATAATGACTGGCACAGAGCCCTTGGAAATAAAAGCCAGCATGAGTACCAGTTATTTTGGTACCCGTTCCCAACTGAAATGAAGGATGTCAATGCCTATGCCTGCAGTCTTTCAAAACTGGTGGATGAACATCATAAAGTCATCACAGACATGACAGGTACTAGAGTTGAGATCTCATATGATTAGACATTTTCAATGTTAAATGAATCTCTTGGCCTCTGCTGGCTTCGGTCTCAATGGAGGTCATAAACATTTTGTGAAGATCAACTGGTTCAAAGAGTTCATCTTTCCATTAGTCTTCTCAGCAAGATGAAAACGAATGCAGATGATTTGATGAAATCATTTATACCCAGGACAAGTATTTAACAATACAATCCAGTGAGCCAAGTTTAATTAAAATATTAGTCTGATATATTATTTTGCCACTTCTGATACAACCTTCTGGCCAGTTATGCACCCAGGCACAGACGTTACCTCTGAAGATGATAGTGACTGTTTCTTTGGAACTCCAAAGGTGTAATCTTATTTGGTTTTCTCAACGGATAAGAAATGATCACACATGCTTTTTATGAGGAAATACTTAGAGTGTGGAAAACTGTGCTGGACACAAAAGGATTCAAAAAGTGCAGGGAAATATTTTCCCCATTTTCCCCAAAGCACCTCTTATTTCTTCCAGATGCATAAGAGATTTCGGTTGGGAAATGTTAATCCATCCACCCTACAGGTCCAATCTTGTCTCCTCCAAAGTTTTTGTGTTTCACAAACCTAAAGAACATTTCAAAACAAGATGATTGAGCCCCTTAAAGATGCTAAACATTTCCATTTGGCCACAGCTTAATTCACAGGATCTAGACTTCTTCAGGAAAGAGAAATGTGAAAACATTATATTCAGAAGAGTTCAAACCTACATGGAGGGTATATTGCACGATAACATCACCTTTTTATAGGTCTGCTTAAAAAGTGCTCCTGGGATCTCATAGCACAACTTTTGGACTTCCCCTCATATTTGAATTATGACTTTCCCCCTCACATCCGTGGATTATGTTATACGCCCAGACTAAAGCTTAGTACCATCAAGTGGATGTCAACACATCGACTCACAGCTTCCCCAGTGGGTTTCTAAGACTGTAAACTCAGCCCCGGAACTGGTGGTGAAATCTGTAGTTTGAAACTTTGAGCTGCTCCATGGAAGAAAAATGCAGCATTTTCCTCCTGAAAAAGAGTTACACATTCACAGACCCACAGGGCCACTTCTACCCCTTTTTTTTTGAAAGTTCATTTTGAGTCCGAATTGACTTGGTGACTCTGAATGCTATAGATATAGGAAAATAGAAGTTTTATAAAATTACAATTAAAAAGCCCTTCAGAGGATATGCATATTTTCAAAATCAAAATAACTTAATGTTGTGTGGGAAGATATCAACCAATTGGAATGAAGAGTTAGCTTTTCTAGCAATCAAATCAAAAGCCCTCTCTATATTTAGTGCTTTGCATTAAATACTGATTATTTTTAAATGGAAATTATATCACTGAAATCAATAATGTGCTAGAAAAATATTTATATAGTCAAAAGAGATGAAATAATAAAAGAGATGTTATGAGCTACTTATTCTATAGGAAGCTGTGAAATTACTGACCTTCATATTTTGGTATAGAAAAATACAGGCAGGCAATTCTAAAATGGAATCACAGCTGTATTTTGGAATCATTTCACAATGGCGTGATTTACATCGACTTCTGCATCCTTTGGATATCTTTACCGTGCGTGGTTTCCCCTTTCAAGTTATGACAGCACAAAGAGCAAAGGAGAAATACAATCATGGTAAATGGCAGTGAAATTTTCAAAGACAACAGCAGATGGATAATCTGTATTTCTAGTCACTCAACCTAAAATACACCTGGCTATGCAATATAATTTATAAACTAAAATCATTTTTGAATAATAATTTGACTTTGGTTAATGTCTTCTATGGAAGTATAAAAGTCCCACTCCACTTTGACCATAAATGTTGGTCTTTGGTTTATCTTTGACTGTAAATTCTCATTTTTATTCCATTCTTTCTCTTTTTTATAGCCATATGCTTAATTTTGTTCATAATGGCATACATATTTGTTCCAGGTTGAAATCTTGTTTTTTTTCCAAAAGACAAATATATTTCAACAAGTTATATATGACATTACTTTTAGAGTCGTTTCTCTGCAGTGTCAGGTGTGGGGAGATACTTGTTAATCTGAGTTCATAGTACTCCCTTTTCACTAACACCTCCTTGGCATTCTTTAAAATTATTTGAAAATGAAGGAGGGAAGTGTTCCCAACTATCTAGAATGCAGAATGCCATGATGCAAGTCAAGTAATATTAACATGGAAATGCAGATGATTCCAGGTAACGGCCCTGGACATCCTTCTGGAACAAATGCCTTGCTTCCTTGGGGATCTTAACAACTTTGGAAAGACAAGATCAGAACACAACCTTCAGGGAAGATAAAGACAGCATTTTCATTCATTTATGCTCACCTTCATTGAAGACCTCAGTAAATTTTGCATAGACCCAGGTAAAGAGGTTATAATGAGTAATGATTTTCTTGATGCTTCTAAGTGAATCATCATAGTATGCTATAAAGTGATTATTCCTAGAAACCCAATTCAATTGCAAGGTTTAGTTTGAGAATTTAATTTTTTTAGACTTAGCATACAAATAACTTTATACATATGAATGTATAGATATACATTCGCAACTGAATAATAGTGAATCATAGAGATTCTACCTTCAAAGTTTGGTCGGGATTTTATTAAAATAAGTATTAATAGATTCCATTTTATTTAATAATTAGATTCTATATAGCAGATGCTATACTCAACATTTAGATGCAATGCCACATTGAATCTGCACAAATAATCATGAGATGATCAGAAACCACATGGTGATGTGACCATCCAAGGTGGATGCCTGAGTTACCCCAGTGAGGATAGACTTTCACAGGCAAGAATATCCAGGAACAGAAATCTACTGGTAGACACCTTTTCTAATTGCTTTTCTGGTGTATTGGTGATGATAGAATTTTTGAAAAAGAGTTTTCTGCTATTTACAGAAATGCAATGTCCATGATATAAATTCATAACATTTCACACATTAGATGAATGGAGAAAAAAATCTATCTTGTTTCAGTCTCTTCACTTTTAGCAATTCTGACACATTGTATTTTTCACAATTTCACACCTCGGAAGCCTGGATGCATTACACAATCAATTATTTCTTCAAATCATTTCTTTTCCATTTGTGAGTTGTTTATAAAAGTTTAGTTCTTCTTTAAAGAAACGGAAAACGCCACCACCACTTTCATTTGGGTGGGCAAATGGCCTCAGGAAAAGAAAAAGCCTTCAAAAGAAGAAGGAAGTTGGAGACCTCCTACCACAGGCACTGCTGTGAAAGTAGCCTGGTAGCAAGCAGTACCGAAGACATGTAGGCCAATGGAATGGAACAGGAAGCCCAAACATAAATGCAACAGCAGACACGTAACTCATCTTCGACAAAGGCCTAGAAATCCCCAATGGGACAAAGGCAGCTTGTTCAACAAAGGGGTTTGGGATGCACTGGATTTCCATAGGCAGAGAATGAAACATCACCTTTATCTCTCCCACGCACACAATTTACCCCAAAATGAATTACAAAGTTTAATGGAAACCCCAGAACTGTCAGGATCAGCAATAAGACAGCTATAACAAATGGAATGTCCCCATTACAAGGCATGCATAGGCTACTGTGTGCACTTAAGGAAGCATGCACAGTGGAAACAAGATACTTGGCTGAGACACGCACAAATGACATCACTTATGCACAACAAAAACTTCATCAGAAATGCAAAACGTGAACCCACAGATTGAGATTTTTTTTTTTTACCAACAACACGTTGGACAAGGATCTAATTACCAAAATATACAGACCTTTACCACAGCTTGATAGGAAAATATCAACAGCAAGAAACAAGAAGGGGGCAAAGACATGAACAGATATTCACCAAGATTGAAATTCAAATGGATAGCAAATACATGAAAAGATGTTTACAGTCGCCAGTCGTCAGAGAGATGCAAATTAAAAGCACAAGGTGATATCACTTTATATCCACACTGCTAGCCAGTTTTTAAAATGAAAAAGCAGAATACACAGATGCTGGAGAGGAGGTAGAGAGATTGGAATTTGTGCGCACTGCTGTTAAACTTGTAAATACATAAAACTATGAATAAAATTGAAATCCATTTGTACAAAACAACCATTTATGGAGTGCAGCTCATAGTTGAATAATCCTTGCATGCACTATCAGCAGTACTTTCCACTTATGCCACTGGAAAAAGTATTGGTGTTATCTATGCAATTTATCTCATACTCTAGGAAGATGATTTCTAATGTTTTGCTTTCTCGTTTCCTCTGAGTTTTCATGTGGCAGGTTTTTTTGTTTGTTTGCGGGTTTTGTTGTTGTTCTTGCTTGCTTCATCTTTGTTTTTGCCATAATGTGAACACCAAAGTAAACCAGATTCTTCATTACCCAGATGCAAGCAGATGAATTCGGGGTTCCCACGTCATTCTAGCCTCAATTCAGGAACAGTAGATTATTATAACCAGTCTGCTTAACACTCACGATCCTTTAGAGAACATGGAGGATAAGTTTGCTACAGCAAAGTGTGGTGAAGAATGCAGATGGTGTCCAGTTATCAAATGGAGTAGTGTCTGGGGTCTTAAAAGTTTGCTTTTCAACAGCCTGTGTGATCCAAAGATGTCAAGAGCAATATTCAAATACGATGAAAATGATCAGAGCTACTATTATGAACATCCAATTTGCAGAAGCCCAGGGAGGACAGGGCGATCTCAAAATCCATCTGCAGAATATTTAGTCAGGTAAAGCCTCTGGCAGGTCCCCGCTAGCTATAGGTGAGGGAATCCCACAGTCTTACTTTCAGACAGAGCTTGTTGTAAACTTGATTACGGGATATTGAACCATGGTATGATATGATACTTGATCAGTTGACCTCTCTCTTGATCCAATATGGATTTGTAATATGTTCAAATATTTCTTGCAAATATTGCATTACAGAAAATTCATCTCTGGTTTTTATGTTATTGTGGTTGGTTTTTAATTTCTCTTTTATCTTTATATTATTATCATTGATTTTTCTTCTGTTTCATTTGCTTTTGTTTTTATTGTTTCTGTTATGTGTCCCAGTTTTTGTTATGTGTCCCACAGAAGGAATGCATCCATAGATACAATATCTGATGCAATGGTTAATTAGAAACTGGAGGTGAGAGGGTGAGGGGAATTGGGGAGGAATCAAGGAATTCAGAAGAGAGGAGGGAACATTAGAACTGTTTGGTGATGATGTCTACACCACTCTTTTTTTTGGAGGGGGCATCACAGTCCTCTGGTGAGAGTAGGTGGCCTAGCCTTGCTCCTGGAGTGCTGCTGCTGTATTTGGACCACCACCCCAGTGGGCCACAGTCCTGCACACAACCACTATGCCAACAAGGCTCAGCCTACACCACTTTCTTAAGAGCAATTTAATTATAGGAGGCTATATGATTTGTGAATATTATATAAAAAATAACTAAAAATAATAATATAAAACAAAATTGACCAATGCTTACTATGGGTGAAAGAGGAAGAGGTTTTTTGATGAGTACAGACTTTATTTTAATGGTATTGGAACAATGTAGAGAGGGATATCGATAATGATGTACAACATGGAGACTATAATAAAAGACAATTAATTATACATGTACAAGTTGTTCAGTTGGAGAATATTTTCTTGTGTGTATTTTTCCACAATTGAAAAAATAATTACACTAATAAAAATGAGTACAAAGAAGAATAAAACATTCTTAGGTTGTGTTATGATTGCACATATTTTCTTGATATGTTTGAACCATATGATATGTGGATGAAAAGACAAACTGTTTTAAAAAGTTGAATTCTGATAGTCTATTTTGTCTTCTATTTGATAATATATAGTGAGAAATATTTCACCTTGAATTCAAAAACCCATGATCTTAATCAATGTGTACATTATTTATCTTCACCACTCATGAGCTGCTTTACATGACATCTCTAGCATTCTACTTTTATTATGAAATTTCATTTAATAGAGTTTCTTCTTTATTGCTCAGCAGTTGACCTAGAAATGCAAGAACATTGTCACATGTGTTGTTGTTAAGTGCCATTGAGTCAGTTCTGCCCTGTAGTGACTTGATACCCCACAGAACATAATACTGCACAGTCCACACAATTATTCCCAGGCCTGAGGCCCTGTTATAGCCAGATTGTTGATCCATCTCCTTGAAGGTTTTCCTCTTTTACTCTTCCCCTTGACTTTACCATGCATGATGTAATTAGCATGCAGGACTGGTGTCTCCTGACAACATGTCCAAAGCACGCAAGGCGCAGTTTCACCATCTTTGCCCCTAAGGAACATACTGGCGGTATGTCTTCCAAGACAACTGCTTGTCCTTTCAGTAGTTCATGCTACTTCCAGAATCCTTCTTCAGAACCACAATTTAAGTGCATTGGTTATTGTTCCTTCTTCTTAATTCAGCATCCAACTTTCACAAACACATGAGGCAATGGAAAGTAATATGGTCTGAGTCTGACCCACTTTTGTCCTAAAAGTTACATCTTTGCTTTTCAATACTCTAATTAGATTTTGTGTGACAGATTTAACTAATGCAACTTGTTTTTTGATCTCTTGACTGCTGCTTTCAAAAGCATTAATGGTGAATTCAAACAAGATGAAATAGATTCAACCTTGTCTCCGCTCATCAGAATGTTCGTTATTGGTCCCAAAGGGAAGATTTGGGCCTCCTTTACATTGAATCATAGTTCCTACTGAAGGATACAATCCTCGATCATCAGCAAGTGCTTTGAACCCTTGCTCTTATCCAGGAAGGGTGTGTCATCTCAATATCAGAGGTTGCTAACAAGCCTTCCTCCAATTCTGATGCCATATTTTTCTTCATGTAACCAAGCTTCTCTGATCATTTACTCAATATTGAATGGAATACTGTATTATCATAGATAAGCTTCTCTAATTGCATTTCAGATATGTTGGTAAGAATTTTTTTTAAAAAAATGTCTTCTGCTATTTGGGAGTGACAAAGTCAATGAAGCAAATTAAATGTGTTTCAGATATTTTCAATAAAAAATGCCTCAGACAACTAATTAAATAAAATTTGATGAAACTGAAAATTATTTTCCTTATAAATTAAAGTGCAAGGGCACAGAGAGAGAAAATGAACAAAGAGGTAAACTGTACATAGAGATGAGGATCAAACAGTCGTTGATTATAGAAAATGACCTTGCCATTGGAAAGCAGGTGTATGGTTAGTGAAAAGACTATGGACTTTGATTCTCAGCTCTGCAATATACTAGGGAATGTATACAAAAATGTATGCAAAAAACTAATATGGAGAGGATTCTGACCCATATATATCCTATAGGGCAGGGCAAAACTGCCCCTGAGGGTTTCCCAGGCTGCAATTCTTAAAATGTGCAGAAAGGTTCCTCTTTCTCCTATATTTGGGGTTATTGAACCTAAGATACTCAACTATAAAATGGAAATAATCACATCATTTTGTAAGAATTCTATGAGAATGGAGTGGAATCCATTACAATAGATGACCAGTAAACCCTTCTTTCTTCCCCTTGTCCTCTTTGACTTCGAGAATTTCAGTTGAACTTTTCCATACATTTGATTTATGACTTAAATTGTCCAAAGTGCTTACAAAATTAGCTACACGTTTCATATTGCTTGCTTCAGTGAAAAAATGAAAGCAAAACTAAACCTTTTCCTGTGTGCCTCATTAGCTCAGTAAAATCTAATTTTCTCTAATTTCTTTCACTTCCTTTGGGAAAGGACAAGTGATTATTGGAACTCATAGCCAGAATCACAATCTTTTCTTATCTCTGTGGATTTGAACTTTGTAAGATAGAACCTGAGTGTGAGTCTCCTTTCAGACATGGCTGATTCTAAAGGGAAATGAAAGAAACTTCATTCACTCACTCTGACAATTTTCTCAAAGTTGTTCAAGTCTCACAACACAAATGTCCTTATTCTCATATTTGTGAATAAATAAATAGGTCATTTTCAAACTGAGGCCATCTTCAGAAGAGAAGCCATGACAATTCCTCTGTGGTGATCAGTAAACTGCTGAGTCAGATGGAAAAGTATCTATGAGTATTTCTCTTAATTAGTGTGGATTAGACCACGTAACTTGATTTTCTAGCTGAAAATGTGTTCCCACATTGCTAGCAGTGTGCAACTATCTCAGATACTATAACGGCAAAACAAAATGACAGTCACCACCACAGAAGGGAAAGAAGACATCCTAAGGCAATCTTTGAGAATGTATTGAAGGAGAAACAGTCACTGTTGATGTGAATTTAGAGAAATATCTAGAACTAGGTGCTCTGTAGAATATAAGAGGAAGCAATCAATTGTGATAAGTTCCTTGCTTTGTTGTGATGTGTTAGGTTGGGATGTCAGGAGAAAGTAAACCAATGACACAAATTTCTAAGGAAGAACTTTATATCAAGTAGACATTTTATGTAAAGAAGGCATTTGAACCCTGTCCAACTTTAGTGCATGGGTCCAAAGCTAGTTGGAACACTCTTCAGACTCACTTAGCTCCAGGCCCATTATGCTGAAAGGTCAAAGGGGAACCACGGTGACATTCGGTTGGTGCTGCAGAGTTGAGTGAATCCTAGGTTGGCAAAAACATAGCAGGGTACCGACAGCTCTCCCCATTGGCTTCCAGGCTCACTAGTCCACTTGGGGACTGCTCTTGGAATCAGAAACAAAATCAGAGTAATCATAAAGCTAAAGTAAAAAGGCCACATTTATGTGAAAGGAAGCATCACCAAGCCACTACCTGACTGACAGATTGGAATCCACCCCTACCTCCACACAGGTACCAACCACTTGACATAAAATCTATGCTCCAAAGAAGAAATGATTTAAAGAAGTGTATATCTTGTGGATTTTTGTGCCAGGTGAATGGTACTTCTCCTTAAAAAAGACTAAACCCTATACCTTAATTAGATTGTTTGCATATACAATCAAATTAATACTTTTTGGGGTGAAAAAATCTGTGTTCAGAGTTGGCATTAATTCCAATGGCGAGTGTCCTTACATAAGACAGAAAATGAGATTACACACAGACAAAGACAGTACCCTGTCTGTCAAAATCAGGCCTTTTTGGTCACACACTATTACACAATCTCTTCAGAACCTCAAAGTAGAAAACTTGATGAGCAGTCTTACTGGTGGGATGAGCTCCAAATGCACCCCCTCCCCCCTCACCAAACAAAGCAAATGAACATCATCTTGATCTTTGATTTCACCTTTCATTGAGCAAGGTGTTGAGTCTTCCAGTGACTTGATTAATGTTTGGTTTCAGGGTGGTAAGAACAGCATCAGTAACGACACTGGGGGGGAAGTCTGGATTCCTTTGGAGCTGTTCTTTCAAAACACAGAATGTTCCCACAGGCTGCTCTATTTCCTGGTCAGGCAGAAGCCGAGGCACAAATTTTGCAGTAATTCTTCTCTTTCCCACATCCTCTATTAAAATCCACTGAGCTGAGCTTCAAGATAGGGCAGATAGCATTCCCATCTTGCCAGTGGTTTGTTGTCAATCTTTGAGCACAAGTGCACGGTTTTGTTGACATTTTCTCTGTTTGGGACATTGACAGATTCCCAGAACAGGGTTTATCATCAATCAACACTTCACCTTTGTGGAAAAAAACAAACAGACAAGAAACACTTGTACACTTGACTTCTTCCCATAGCTCCACCTCCTGGTAGCTGTGTTCAACATCACAACAGTTTCTGTGGCACTTTTGCTTGAGCAGGAAACAATTTCACAGCTGCATGCTCTTCTCTTAAAAAGAGCATTACTTAAAGAAAGGAGGCTTGGATGAAACTGTTTTTATGAAAAAATTCCGTGTGACCAGAGACTGCCTTCCTAGCTGATGCCACTGGGTGCACTAACATAAAGCCACACAGTTAGTTGTTGGATGCTCAGATAGAAGGGGGAGAAAGCATACTATAAAAAAGCCACCCAGCAGAGGTTTTTTTGGGTGGGGGGATCCTTCATACATATATAAATAGACATACATTTTTATCACAAATGAATTTACTAGTTGGGGACATTTTAAAACATTATGAATATTTATACTCCAGCAATTACACACACACCTACCTTCCCTGGTCTCAGGACTCCCATCATCTGCTTTCACCCCTCAGCAGCATGTCTTCTGTTTTTTGCTGCTTCTCTGGAAGGATCCAGAGCTGAATTAGTCCTTCAAATGCATGAAGTCTCCCTCTCTGCTACATCACCAACCATCCCCAGAAAGGCTCTTGCATTCTCAGAACAGCTTTGCTTCAGAGGCTCATTGTTTGTGCTGTGTCCATGGGAAGGCAGTCCTTCAGAACTTGAAATGATATCGTACGACGCTTCATGTGGCCCCAGATTAGACAATGTTAACAGCCCATTTAGGAACACATACAATAAAGCAATGTCATCTTATTAAACTTTGTTGTTTTATTATTAAAACAATGATGGAAGCCTAGACACAAATGGCTAGGATCTGTGACATTGATGTTCTGCCAGATAAATGGCTTCTGAATGTACTCCTTTATTTTAAGTGTTTATGAGTCAATCCATTTTAGTGAAATTAGCTGGGTGGGGTTCCCTGAAAGTGTTATTGAGCTTAGGTTATTTATTTTTATCTTTTCCATGTCATGACAGATTTCTCATTTATTAAGAAAACATTATTTTGAGTAAAATTTTTCATAGCTGTAAAGATGATGAAAAGTCAAAATATATGAAAACAACTAAACTTACTAGTAACTACGCAATAGAAATTATTTTGCCAGTTTGTTTTCATAGAAAGAGAATCACTAGGTAGCCTAAGCTTGCCAAAGTTGGCTGAAATGGTTTACATTCATCCAACATGCTATTTATAAAGATCATTTATTCAAAATATTCATAAAAAGACAATAGTTCCTCATTTGATCTCACATTACCTTGTCATCCTAACTAGGACCTCATTGTCACAGGGAGATGTGGTATCAGAGACATTTTACATAAGATAGTGATATCTATTTTACCAGTCATGTTTAATATTTCTACACCTCAGAGAACAAGAAAAATATTGATGTTAAAATATCTTATCAACTTTTACTAATTTGCCCATTCTATGATCATACCAATAAACTTCCTCAGAAGAAAAAATTATACACACAAGCATGAAGCTTTTGAAATACAACTAAATGATTAACCAAAGGAATATTTACAAAATGTGGTTCCTGATGGAAAAGCAGTCAAGTTTTGAGAAGCCCCTCAGAGCTAGCGAGACATATGAGCTGTTAATGCTCAGAGATATAAAGGGATAAGAGGAGGGAGTTGATGTTATTCATAGTAGATTCTGTCCCATGACACCCTTGACATAACATACCCAAACACTTTTCACTCTTGTGCCAATCTCAAAACTCCATCTCTATTTGAGCCCAATGCTGCAGCTATTTTGTCAATTGATCAAGTTTCCTCAGACTTTATCAAGGATGATGTCCTGCTCCAAGGATTGTCTCATCCTGATAGCATGTCTAAATTACAGAAGATGAAATATTTCCATCCTCACTTTGAACGATGACTTCCAACACAGATCGCTTTGTTCTTCAGCGGTCTTTAATATAGTCCATGTTCTTTGCAAACACCATAATGAAAATTCATCAGGCTTTTATTGGCCAGCTTCCACTTGTATATGAGATGATTAAAAATACCATGATGTGTTATTCTAGTTAGACCAGAGAATAGAGAAACCAAATTCATAAACACTCATATTTAATGAGAGTTTTATATAAAGGTAACTGCACATTAAACATACCAACCCAGTCCAGTCCAAGTCCATAAAGCTGACATTAGCCCATATGTCTGACCTTGATCTACTAAGTCTTCCTCAAACTCACAAGACATACACAATGATGCCAAGTGAGGGAGGAAACCTGAATCAGTGAGTGTGTAACCATCTCAATGCTGGCAGGGGTCTCCATACAGCATCTCCAGCACCCAGGATTTCATCAGGGTAGGTGCATGTGGCTTCTCCTCAGGGATGTCTCACAGAAAGTGAGCCTGGCCAGCTGAAACAGAAAATGAGCATACTGGTCTGATGATCAGAGAACAAGAGACAAGACAGGAGAGGCTCGCGGAGCCATTTCTTCCTCTGCCCTTCAACTAATCCCACATGTGCTCATTGGTCAGGTTGGCATAATCAATCTTAACTATAACAATCTACCCCTTGCCAACTTGACATCTACACAAAATTATTTATTCATTTATATATAATACTATATAATATGTAATACTATATAATACTATACTATATACTATATAATACTATATAATACTAATAATACTTTATAATTTTCAAACAATAATAAAATCATATCTGTACCTAATATGCCACCATCATTTAAACATAACATTTTATAAGTGAACAAATTTAAAATATCATTTGCCTGGCAACTGCAGTTAACCGACACTTGCATCTTAATCCTAAATCCTATGAATATATTCCCCAACCTATGAAAGTTTTAGAGCCAACCACTTCATGTATTTATGCCCCCAACTTTGGATATCCAATTTCTATACTGCCCTCTTACATAAGCTCAGTGCTGTGAGGAAGCAACCAGATTTTTTGATGGAAGAATATTCATTCCAGCTGGAGTCTTGTGAGTCTGCATCCATACGCAAAGTCAAATCAGGACAGGCCATGCATAAAGTCTCAAGCAGTATGCACCATTTCACGCAGCTTGGTCCATGCACATGCTGGTAGTCATAGGGGAAAAAATGCTTTAAAAATGCATACAACTTCTTTTACAAGAGATTTACCAAATGTGCTAACTGATTTCTGTGACTGCTTTCACGTGTGTTGATTAATGATACAATGAAGTCCTTGGAAGGTTTGCATGTTCTCTATTTATTTTGATATTAATTTTTGGTCAGGTTGTACAGATCTTCTTTTTCCTTAAGTTGAAATATAACCCATAATTAAAGTTGTTTTTTTAAATTTTCTGTAAGTGCTTCACATCCTCTTTGCTTTCAGCAACCAAAGTGTGTCATCTGCAGATCACAGATTGCAGATAACATCCTCCTTATATATATGACTTCTGCTTTCCCTTTCATATAGCCCAGAAACATGCATGATTTTCACAGATTGTATAGCCTGGTGAAATATGTTCCCCACTGACAGGTTTCCTGATTTTAAACCAAGCAATATCTGCTTGTTCTTTGATCTGTGGCCAGATTCCACATGAACATAATGAAGTGTTCTACAGCTCCCACGGTGCACAATGTTATCTATCATTTCCTCTGGCCATGGAAGCATGTGGCCTAGCCACCACACCTGCAAAGATGAACTAAAATTGTAAGATGAGTTCCTCCAGTAGGAGTTGTGATCTTTCATAGACCTGGTTGTAAAATTTAGAGAAATATAAACTTCAACCTCAATGTCTTCTCCTTCTGCAACATTCTGCATGGATTTTCCCTTGATCAAACCCAACACTGAGCAAGAGGACAAAAAAATATATAGATGGACTGGATTAACTTAAGCTTTCAATGGAAAACAATTGTATGATAAAGGCTAGAGAAGGCATTTGGTGAATTAAACAAAATTATCCATCAAAATCCAACCCTTTAACTTCCTAATATTTTCTCTGGATTTTTTAAAACTTCATGAAAAAATATGTGTGTGTTTAAGTATCTCCTCGGTTCAAGAACACTTTGTTCTATTAAATTGGCATTCCAAAATGTTCACCTTTCTGACATGATCACTGAAGACAAATTTGTGCATAAGCAAAGGTGGCGAAGAAAGCTGATGGTGCCCGGCTATCAAAAGATGGAGCGTCTGGTGACTTAAAGGCTTGAAAGTAAACAAGCAGCCATCTAGCTCAGAAGCAACAAAGCTCACATGGAAGAAACACACTAGCTTGTGGAATCATGAGGTGTCAAAGGGATGAGAGATCAGGCTTCAAGAACTAAAAAGCATAAGATTGCGTGCTCACTTTCCTGATATAATCGCTGACGACAAATGGGTACATTAGCAAATGTGGTGAAGAAAGCTGATGGTGCCCGGCTATCAAAAGATATAGCATCTGGGGTCTTAAGGGCTTGAGTAAACAAGCGGCCATTCAGCTCAGAAGCAATAAAACCCACACAGAAAAAGCACACCAGCCTGTGTGATCATGAGGTGGTGAAGGGATTGGTGTCAGGCATCAATGAGCTAAAATTATACTATTATTAATGAGGAGGAGTACAGATTGGGCACCCAAAACCCATCAATAGGTGAGGTGACATCATTTTGCAGAGGGGTTACAAGGAGGAGATGAGCCAGTTAATAAAAAGGGTAGGAGCTATGAAATATGCAAAGTTCCTCTAGTTCCCATGCTGCCTCCCACCCACTATCATGACCCCCATTCTACCACATAAATCCAGCTAGACCAGGAGATGTACAGTGAAGTTGGAAACATGGGAAACTTAGGATAGATGATCCTTCAAGACTAGTAATAGGACTGGTAATACCAGGTGGGTGGAGGGGTGGAGGAATAGAAAGGGAGAACCAACTTCAGGGGTCTACATGTAGCCTCCTCTCTGGGACACAGACAACAGGGAAGTGAGTGTTAGGACACATTATACGGTGTACAGGATGAAAAAAAAATAATCTGTAAATTACTAAGGGTTCAAGGGGAAGGGGGGTAGGAAGGGTAATATAGGGAGTTGATAATGGGGGCCTGGAGGGAGGGAGAATGTTTTGAGAGTGAGGATGGCAATGGGTGTGTAAAAGTGACCTGCATCCAACTGATGTTGTTAGAGATTGTGACGGGAATTGTATGGGCCCCCAATACAATGATTCATTAAAAAGGGGGGCGGGGTAGGGGAAAGGGAAGGCTTTTTTTTTTTAAGATGAGCTTGTACCAAGGGTTCAAGTGGAAAATGTTTGGAAATGTATGTGGCAACATGTGTGCAAATGTGCTTGATACAAATGATGTACTGAATGTTGTAGTAGCTGTAAGACCCCCCAATAAAATTATCAAAAAAGAAAAAAATAAAAATGTGTGTGTGCCAGAAAACATACAAAATTTCATTAGCTTTTATTTACTCATAGACTAACATCACTATTGTTTTATTCTAATCTAAAATATAAAACATCAGCCACCTCTACTGTGCTATGTGTGAGTCATGGCTGAAATAGAGAGAGGAAAAAGCAAATAGTAGAGGGCATCACTTTAGTAGCCATATTTTGTTGATTTTCATCTTGCAACATCCACTTCACATCTCAATATCAGCTCCCATTACCTAAACAAAATGGGATTTTTTGCCACCTCAAAAGATACAAATCTGCAATCTGATTTGATTTTTTTTTAACATTTGTCTTTATTAGCTCACTGATATTCCACTGACCAGTGTGTAAGGGGGCGTTGAAGGCAGACCACTGAATCCCACAGACAACAGGCAGTTTTACTTCCCTTAATTTTGTAGCAGTGATCCACTTCCTCGTTGATAATCAAATTCAACCACCTCATCAAAAAAATTACCTACATGGCATGAGGACCAAAAAAGACAATTTCATCCCCAAATTACAAATGTGATAACTGTGTCCCAAGATGGAATGAATTCTAGTTTGTATACATAATTCTAAAACCACTCAAAGCAAGGTCATAGAGTTAGAAAGTAAATATTACTGAAGTGATTTATTTCGTCTAAGAGTAAGATACAGCACAATCCCACCTGAGTGCTTGTCATGAATAGAAAATGCCATGACCTTAAAGAGATTTGTCTCATAATTAGCAGTAACTGAAGTTTTAGCAGGTCATGACAGCATTCTATCATGCCAGCTGCAATTGGGTGATGAACATATGCTGTGCCCGTGAATCCCATGGATGCCAGCTCATTCCCTTACTTTCGGTGGCATAAAAATGGATAATGAACGCTTTGATCGGTAATGCTGTTATGTGATATATTGTGGCAATGAATATCTCAAAGTCCCCAAATCATGTTTCTGGCAGAAATGATGCAGACAGAAAAAGTATATTTCCACCCCAAATGTATACCATTCCCTATGTGGATAAATTACTGGCAATTTATGATGAAAGGAGCCTGATGTAGTCAGGCTGCTTCCAGGTGGATAACTAGACTTTGGGGAAATTATACTACATCAGGTGCGCAATATCGGCCTCTGGGGTTGCAAGTTAAAAAATTCAGTATTGTCAAGAGCCAGATATTCCTAAAAGTTAAAATGTTTGCTGTTGAGTTCACATGTCACCTTTCTATCGACTTCCATGGCGATTTTATGTTTGGGTCTATCGAGGACATACAAGATGATGGAAAAGAAACAATGGTGTATGTCCCATAAAGGTCATCTTTTTGACTTGATTATTTAAAATCTTCTGTGAAGTGAATCTCTTCTGATGATCATTTGCTTAAAAACACCATAATTTCTAGACTTGAAACCCACCCCCTGAAGACCACAGGTACCCACTTTCCAGTTCTCCTTACCATCAATCTTACAAAACTTGTTCTTTTCAAACCTGTGCCCAGTCATCCCACCCAGTATCCAGTGTAGCCCTTTTCTTAGGGCATCTCTCCTTCCAAACAAAGAAACCAAGCTAAGTCTTGGATCAAGTCCTCTTTCTCCCTGGCATCTATCAGGCCTCCAGGAGAGCGGTAATGCACTTTTAGGCGACACTGAAGTACTTTGCTTCCAGAATGGGCTATGGTAAAGAATATCACTTTAAGATCAAGTTATGTTTTGAAGGAAAGGCAATAAACAGCTTGAATCCTTGATATGGACATCTAATATTTCTTCAGATCTTACTTTGCTTTGATCTTATCCACTTTATCATCAGTTTTTATTCCATTAAAATTGCATTCAAAAAAATTGCATTCAACGGTGACTAACTCGTCAAGACCAATTTAGGCAATACATTTATTCAGTCTCTTTTTATCAAAGGATAGATTCTAAACATGCACCAGAAGCAGTCTTTTTAAACGGTCACTGAGCTGGAGACGTGGTACATTTCATAGTGGCGAGATCCAGATTGGTCTGGAAGAACGGGCATTCACTGATGTTGAAGATATGCACATTTATCTCTGAAAAGTGAAGTCATGATCTTAGTACAAAATTCCAAGTCTGCATCATGATTTCCTCTCAAGGAATTCTAGGGACTTCATAAAGTATTTGTTCTTTCCAAAAAGAAAATTATTTTGTCCGCACTTGATGACTCGGGGAACTTTATCTATAAAAGGACAAATATTTAAGGCTTTGGGGGTCATTTTGTACCAGTCACAACTCCCGATCTTTAACATTTTAGTGCTAAAGTTGTTCTAGCAATAGATAAATACATTAGAATGAATGGTTTCCAAAGTTGCTGTTGAGGCCATTGGCAACAGCCTAGCTTGTCTCAGGTCCATTTCAGTACTCCAAGTGACAGCTTTTCTCTTTAAAATTGTGCAGAACTCTTGTGCAACTGATTTGCTGAGTGCAATGCATTTTTGCTGCTTTTTGATTTTCGCTGCTTCCCTGAGTATAGATTGTGGATTCAAGAAAATGAATTCCTTTATACCTTAATTTTATCTCTGTGGGTTCAGTTATGAGACTTTTCTTTATATTGCATTGAAATCCATTCTCAAAGATTCAGAAATTAGTCTATCAGCAGTGCTCTCAGTTCTCCCTGCTTTCAGTAATCACATGATATGACACGTGTATATCACAGGCTTTTGAGACTCCTTCCCATCCTGATGCATTGTTCTTTGTATAGGACATCGCCTGAGGTTATTCTGAGGTATACAGATGGAAAACGTTGACTAAATGTAATGAGAGAATAAAACCACGCTGCTCACCTGTCCTGATGTCATCCATACAACCTTCCTGTTTTGTTTGAGTGACTATCCATTGGTCCATGTGCAGGGTCGGCCTGAAAGCATTGAAATGTAGTACTCTTCTTAGTGCCATCTACAGTTTGCTGTTATCCAAACAGGGAATGCCTTTGAAAGGTCAAGAAAATACTATTACCTTTCTGTTTTCCCTGCTCTCAGCCAACATTTACCTGACATCATCAGTGATACCCTCAGTGACATATTCTCTTCTGAATTTGACTTGCAATAATTCCTGATCCAAACAAAATGAAATCCTTCGTAATCTGAATGGTTCCTCTGTTTATCTTTACAATTAGTGGCATGGAGCCACATGTTCTGACCTTCTCTGACTTTCCTATTGTCATGAGGGAGGGCCAGACATACCTGCCATCTTCTTATCTCATTTTGACAAGAACCATTTGCCCCACGTCTCTCTACTTTTATGTGGGGTTCAAAAGATCATTTCAAAGACTACACAAAACCTATAGACAAGGCTTACAGGATTTGGAGCTTATTGGAGAGGCTAATCAGTGAACACATGTTGGGATAGGGCAAGCGTAAGGATGCAGCACTGGTGCACAGTAACTTCTGACCTCAGCCAGCAACCAAGTCTCTCTCTAGCCTTCAGCCTCTCAACCTTGACTTCTGCATCTGTCGACCAGAAAGTTAGTCCATCTGTCACTCACACAGCCCATACTCTTGGGCCAGAATAGGAGAACGTTCTCCATACTCTCAGTGCTGCTCCTTTTTTCCCGCCTCATAGTTTCCATTTCATTATTGATGGTGTCTCTATTATAGGCCCCCACAATGTCAGACAGAGACCTGGAACGTGCTCTTTGCATGGTCCTGGTGCTTCTCTCCTTCTGAGATGGTTTTTATAGACAGAAGGATGGTTTTGATGGAGATTTTTTTTGTCTTTTAGACAACTATATGCCTAAAGAAAATTATGATGTCTTGAGTTATACCCTCTAGTAGAGTCTAAAGATGGCCCCAAGGGAATAAAATGTGTGACTTGATTCAAACCTGCTACTAAGATCAGGACTTGACCCTGTCCGTTAATATAGCAGAGAAATCCCTCCAAAATGAGATTTTAACCAGAGGCATAGGGTTCAAATTATAATACATAAGATAAAGGATTATGGATAATAGGTCCACATCAACTGAATATGTCTCAAACATGGTGCCACCTATTGGTTTTCAATGAAAGATAGTTTATAGGACTGAAGATTTTATCTCATTTTCACATGCCACAGAATAGTCTCACCCTCCCCCAATCATTTAGTAAACTATAATTCATCCTTTGGTCTCAGGGAAGATACAAAAGTTGATGGCCCTGGTTGGATGTGAAGATCAAGATTTGCTAGCTTTTGGTCTACTAAGTCAAGATGCCCATGTTCAGTGAAACTTGTATTCCATGTCAACTATCTCTTAAAATGAATAGATTTATGCATTAGTAGATAAAATATTGGAATAAAATTCTCAAATATGCTCCAATGTTAATGTAAAATCAAATAAGCCATAAAATAAGATGACCCTGTTTAGTAGCTATTACTTAGAAGGCAGTCCAAAACCAGCAGCAGCTCTGCAGGGAAAAGATTGAACTTTTTGTCCCCTTAAACCATGAGCAGTCTAAAAAAACTCACAGGACATTGTTGTAAATCCCTGGGGATTCCAGGGCGGCCAATGTGGGGTGATTCTCTTCATTGTAGATTACTGTGTTTTAAAAAGAATATTCTGATCAAACCAAGATCTGTGGGTTCCTAAGCAACTTGTTCTCTGTGCCAGGTCACTCTCCCCTCCTTTGAGGTGCTGGAGCCTTACTGAGGCAGTCCATATACTTGCAGTTCACTGTTGACCACGCCCATCTGACATTATCTGTTTGATAGAAATGAGTAGCAAAATATTCTGTGCTCTATCAAGATCAAGGTGCTTCCAGACTGACTTATGTCAACACACTGGAGCCCTTACATAGTTTGGTGGCAGCCGAGTAAATGTGTACTGATGCCCTAGACACAAATTTAAATGACTTTTTATTTTTATCTTTGCTTATAAATGAATTTTTAAAAGTAGTTTGCTATTTCACTAGCCCTTCGTATAGTGATTATAATATCTAGACATATAATTAGGATTAAGATAGCCAACTCATTAGGCATTTGATATTCCACCTTCAGTCTTGAAGACTCATCTGTCCTTGTGATCTAATGTTTTTGTTAGAAAACAATTATGAAAGGAACCCATAAATATGGTCAGAATCAGAACCCCGGTTCTTCATTTGCAGTATTATCTTTATTCCCTTTCTAGGTAGTCCATTCTGGTCTTAGTTAACAATCTTGGAAGGAGTAGCAAACCTGTCCCAGAGTGTGGGTTTAGTATCCTCCTACATAATACTGCTTTTCTATTGAGCAGAAAACAAAAATGGGAACCATTCCTATAGAAATGCCTGCATTCTGCCCCAGATTCAGAGACTGCAAGAGGACCGCAGACTGGGTCTCATGTCTCACTAGCCTCACATGAACTGAAACGTCATTTCTGCCTTGACTATCACAAGCTCCCAATCACCTTGACAACAAACCACAGAAGCATCTAAGGTTACAGAGGCACCGGTTCATTCAGATACTGCACTACAAATCCCCCCATGACAGAATGTTAGTTCTTCTGCAGCTGACCATATGTGGACATCCATGGTGCCCAGACACCAAGAAGACTCTCTGGAAGAGTTGTTATCAAACTCTCCTTTGGTCAGAGGGTTTGTTCTAGTCAAGGTGATGCTTTCCAGGCAGCTGATTGTTTGTTCTGTCAAGAAGTTCTAAGTCAGCAGTTCTCAACCTGTGGGTCACACTCCCTTTGGGGTTGAACAACCCTTTCACAGGGTCACCCAATTCATAACAGTAGTAAAATGACAGTTACTAAATAGCAATGGAAATAATTTTAAGGTTGGGGGCCAACATGAGGAACTGTGTGAAAAGGTAGTGACAAGTGGAAGGTGAGAACAACTGTCCTAGGTGAATGTTCTGGTTGAAGGCTGTGAAAAGAGAGGGTGAGAACCCAAATGGAAGATTGTTGCCTCTCAGACCCAGAATATTGACTCCTTGTGACAATTTACTGCAGGGCACATCTATTAAATCCACTTGATCCTGGTGATCAATTAGTCATTACTGCAGAGTTCTGTGATGGGTGTATATTCTGAGTGCCACTCCTATCCATTTTACCTTGATGCTTCTCTAATCTTGTTTTACTTTAGGACCATCTGGGGGACTCTGGAACTTCCTTGTGCTTGGGCCTTTTGGCAGACAATTAATTCAGGGTCTCTGAAGGTGGGACATAGAAATCAGCATTTAACTAATCTTTAGGTGAGTGAAATGTGCAGTCAAATGAATTAGCACTCTTCAGACACACTGAGAATATTGCACTCACCTTATCTTGGAAGATCTTAAATTACCTTCCTCTTCTTACAACTCAGAGATTGCATTAATCCAACTGAGATGAAAGAGTCTAATTTTATAGCAAAGCCTGTGGTCCCAAATGGACAGTCACCACATAGACTTTCAGTTGTCTGCATCCACCCCTCAAGTCCACGTGATGACAGCATTCTGATATGAAGAATGGGGAAATGGTGGCTGCACAGGTGGGGCATAAGCGATGCCCTGCAAGATCCTCATCATCTGCCACTCATATTTGAACTCCTTTCTCTTAAACATGTCAAAGAGATTCTAGCATCTAAATCTCATTGACTAGGGAAGATGGCACACACTTATCCTCCCTTCTCCTCTTCCCTCCGCCAGCTCTCCCAACAAGACCTTGACTCTGCTGAGACATCCCTAAACTCGGCTTCTCCAATTAGCAAAGATGTCCACTACCTTGTAGGACACTGAATTCCTCCCTACAGCTGTGCTGTCTTCCCAATTCCTGCCAACTCAAAGAGAATGAGGCTGCTGGCAGGGGGTCAGGAGCAGGCCAGAGATGTGGAGCTGAACCTTTGTCTTCCCTTGGCTATGGCTGCTGAGCTAAGTCCATCTCCAAGGACATCCTCAGCTGATAGCAGCAAAGTGGCCAAGCTGCCCCACTTCCCATCCCCTTCCAAACCTAAACATCAGAAATGCAGGCATTGTGAACCCAAACAAGCAAAAAGAATTATGTACCAAGTGTCTATAATTTCTCTGTACTGATCCTCAAAGCAACCCATAAAATACTACTTGCAATAAAAATAAAGCACAACAAACGGTTCTCAACGACCACAAACCTCAAAAAAAAGGGGGAGGACAGCAAATGAAACCCTCTCTGTCATTGAATTAATCTGACTCTAAAGAGCCCTATGGATCAGAGTAGGACTACCACCACCCCCGCCCCCGTGGGTTTAAGAGACTGGCAGAGTCTAAGGAAGTAGAACTCCCTATCTTGCTCCCACAGAGGGGACGGTGGTTTGGAACTGCTGCCTTGCATTCAGTAACCCATTTCTTAAGCACTACAGTAGACTATAAATATGATTTCACCTGTGAGCAAATGTTCCAACCAACTTATATATCTGGAATCCTGGGTCAATACACGTATATCAGTAAATCATGATTTGGTTGATGTTTTTATCTAATTAACCTTAAAGATCTATCTATCTATAATCTCTGTCTCTATCTTTAGTTATTGTCTCTTGGAACTTACCTGATTCTGTAGGGTGTGCCAGAATATCATTTTTGTAATAGACCTGAAAGCTGTGAGGAGATGTGAAAAGAAAGGTGGAAAATTAAGAAAATTAGAACTATTTTGAGAAGCAACAAAGATAATTTATTAAAAGAGCTTTATTCCAGAAGGGTTTAGATGGGAGACAGCTTTTCTCAGACAGAGCTAGAGACAGGTTGTTTCTGACACTGAGGCTCTTTAAGGAGAATTTGGGCTTCCAGGTTTGCAGCCTCATTTGTGTCTCCTTGAATGTTTCCAATTTATTTCACAAAGTCCCACGTCTCCCCATAAGTGTCCTAATTAACTTTTCCAGGTTGAGTATTTCATTGCAGCTGCAAATTCTGTAGCCAATATGATCAGGACCTGGCCTTGCTCCTCAGTAATTTTTTTTTCTTTTGACTACAGAAATCTTCCTTCAAAACTTCCTCAAAGAATTTCTGGTTGCCACTCCATGTTCTAAACCTGTCTTCAAATTTCTAGAATTTATTGTTTTCTTTGTGGGTATGTTTTAGGACAATCTAAAGCAGGCAAGTGATTGCATAATCATTATAGTGAATTACTATCATTTTCATAGTAATTACTTTCTGTCATCAATTGATTTTCCAGTACCTTGCTTTACTGGCAGTCATTCCACACTTCTGCTGGATTACTTGAGTAGGGGCAATGGCAACCCCAGTCACACACACACACACACACACACACACACACACACACCAGAGATAGCTAAGGAGGCATTTCCACTGACAAGGAGGTTACCCTCCCACACTCATCTGTTAATAAGAATGGATGTGAGATTGGGGGAAGGGGACTCCTCCTAGGTTTGCCTCTTGTAAGTCACAGTTTTAGCAGAAAGTATGATATATGGAACACACACATGGTGAAGATAAGGAAAGTCTACCATAATAAAGGGATGGTGAAGCTCCCTATGGCTAGTAGCTTTTCCCAGACATGGATATGAAGAGGCAAAAGGGGTATGAGATTCCAGAGTGGGATATGCAATGAATCCCTGTAATTGTTGTAAGAAGCTTCCTGACTTTGCCACAGTAACCCGTGTTAGAGGAAACCAGCCCACGAATGACAAGCTGATAATAAATAGGTAAGATAAAAAAGACACCAATCTAAAATGTTCCACTCTAGTTTGTTACCAGTACTTTCTACTTGATGAAAGCATTCTGAAATTAAAAGGTGGGCCGCCCCATTGATGTAGTTCACAGTGTTCACTAGAAGGAAGTGTGGAAAGGACATTAACAAAGGTCAAGACTAAACATCCACAGTGAGATGCTCTATAAACACCTCTTCAACAAAAACTCAGCTGAGAGGAAAGAAGAAGGTGACTGTTTCAATACCTTCTATGTGACACTGGAGCGTTTGGCATTGTTCTCTAGTTAAATACATGCCAAATAAATAAATAAAACAAGATTGGCACTTTACAATCTTCCTTATCAATGTGAAATAGACATCAGAGAACAGCAAAGTTAAAAAAATTAAAAATAAGAAAAACTTTTTTAAAAAGAATAGTGAAGTTGAGAGCCAGAAATCAAGTTATTTGAAATTACTAAAGTCTAAATAAAACAGGAAATATATCCAAGACAAAGCAAAATCAATGGAAATAAAGTAATATACATTTGCTGGATCTCTGATTGAATTTAAGATGTATTTCCAGTCATTTTGAGAACTGGGAAAAATAATTTTGTAGAATATTTCATTTTATATACAAAGAAAGGAGATTTTCATTCCATACATACCTAGATGAGTCCTCAAGGAAGGTTACTGATTTCTCTTTATAAACCTTGAACAAATAGAATGCCAGTCAGCTTGAGAAAATTAAATTTTCAGAGTGGGCTAATGTTACTGTATTCCATTCTCTGTTAATGTTAGATATTGGTAAGATCTTCATTATTAGAATCACAGTTACCTTTGATGTATGGTTGAGGCCAATGATGGTTCACTGTCATTTGGCATGTGCTTAGTGAATTATACTGGAGGCTGAGACTTGGGTATTGCCTGGCACAGCAGAGCAGGGTACACTCTCTTACCAGCATCCCCTGTCATTGAATATGACAGTAGCCTATAGAATCTATTTTCATTGAAAAGGGCATCTTCAACTTGAATTCTCATCAGATATTCACCTTTATTACAGCATTCTGAATGAGTTTGTCATCTATAACTCAGGGTATTAATACAGAACAGAAAGCTTAGTTCCTAAGTTCTATGACACATAGTTTCTACTACTCTATCCTTCTGTCTAATCTTTTGTTTATACTGTTGATAGAATTATATTTATATATCTGGTAAAGAATTGCATTCTATGAACGCTAACATTCAAGTCTAGGGCCAGTTTGGCCTTCAAGTCTGCAAAAATGACATGGAGACCAAATCCGGCCTCCTCTGGCTTCAGAAGAGTGAAGGAATCAGCATAAGGCCAATTGCCACAGTGGAAGTTGGACATGCTCCTGCCCTTCTTCCCCCTTTACACTCTTTTTATACCAACTGCCCTGTCCTACCCAAGACATGTCACTTCTATGCCTGGGTTTGCCATGCTTTGAAATAGCCACACAGAACTCACCAAAAATACAATGACAGGTGTATAATATGTCTCCAATCAGGACCATAAAATATGACAACCGTTTTGAAAGAATCAAGAGTCTTTGCCCCACTGTAGCACCACTGCTGAGTCAGAAGCCAAGGCTCTGTTTGGACCTCATTCCTGTCACCCCCTGTTCTCTGCCTCCATGGGCCAGAAAGCCCGCGTGACCCTCTGCCTCACTGTCTCAAGTCACAGCAGCACAGCACCTTTACTGTGTCTTGGCGTGCCTCTTTTGCTGTGTCTCATTGCTTCTGTACCTTCACCTCTACCTCCCACACTTCAGTCAGGGATTTCAGATGCACTGACCTGCTGGCAGTTCTTTCTTAATGGTCCCTGGACTCTCTCACTAACTGTTTTTGAAATAATCCTCTTATATTCAGAGGGATGATTGAGCAAACCAATTCTACACCATATTTGCAAGGTTCCACCATATGTACGTGTGGTGAAAATTACAGAGAAATGGATAGAACATCCCCAGTCATTAATTCCATGCCTAAAACATAGTTTGAAGCCATTGAATTGGAACGTAAGAAAATTATCATTTCCACCTGAAATTTTCAGGATCAACTTTATTGGATCAGGGGATACTTGAAATAAGGGAAGGACATAATTTTACTAGAAAATAGGGAGTCATGCCGATCATAAAATTATTTGACAGCCCAAATCAATATGTAGAAAGCTTAAGATTAACTCAGTGAAAAGTTTTTGATCATTAATACTGTGAACAGATTAGAGGGTTCAGAAATGAATTCCAAGCTTAATTGAAAATCAGGTAAAGGTTAAATTGTAGAAAGGTTTGAATATGACATATAAGAATTGGAACACAATAGAAAGTTTTATTAGTTTTGTGAAAGATAAGGCTGCATAATTAGCAGATATTTTAATATTATGGTGGTAATGATTTATGATAAACTGATCAGAGCAAAAAGTATAAAGCATTTATACTTTAGAATTGCAGGAACCATGAAATATTCCTAAAAAGTGGCATTCTTAATAAATATATATGAAAAATAATTCAAAGAAAGGAATCAACCAACATAACTAATAGGTCATAGATGTTCTGTTTGGTGAATAATGGGTAAAAATACTCATTCCAGAAGATGATTGAAGCAAAGTAGTGTTAAGCTATTTCTAGGAAATAAAGGTCTATATTTCATGTAAAAATATACTGAGATAATGAGACTTGCCAGCTCTTCACTATAACAAGAGATAGAAGTATATGCTCTAAGTCTTAACTTTTAGAAACACATTTTTGTGAATCGGGTGAAGGTTCATAGAGCAGGTCAGTTGTCCATTCAACAAGTCACGCACATTTGCTCTCATCCATTGATTACATAACCACAATGTAGCATCACTCACTCCCTTTCTTGGTTTCACTTCTTAGCTTCCTAACTTTTTCCTAAGTGTTCCCCTGAGAACACGCTACCTTCTTGATCTCAAATGACTGACTATTCTAAAGAGTGCCCATGTCACCAGTGTTGCTGTGCCCCTTACAGACAAGTCTCTAGCTTGGCTGAAAACTGTGGCCATAGGAAGGACTTCATTCCAGAACCTGAAGGCTTAGTAAAGCTCATAGTCGTGGGGATTCCTCCAGTCTCAGCAAACAAGTCTGTTCTTTTTTAAAGATTTTGAGATTGTTCTGCTTTTTTATCCCTGTCCACACAGGACCTGCAATTCCTTTATGAGTCGTAGGTAGGTTCCCTTTTTATGAATTTCATGAAATCTTTTGATGAACAAAAGTGTCTAGTCTTAGGAGCTCCCACAAAATTATTCCAGTATCACACGTTTCATTGCTCTATAACACAAGGATTTCAGTAGCTAATTCCCCAGAGATGGACAACCAATTCCTTCCTGACAGTCTGGTCTCAATCTGGAAACTTTGCTGAAACTTGTTCACATGGGAAGGTCTGCTCAGGTATGAGATCAGTGATGGCTTTGAGCATCATATCAACAGGGAAGTCACAGTAGTATGACAAGCGGCAGACCAGAGGTGCACCTGGCACACCACGGTGTTTTTTTTTTTTTGGGGGGGGGGGCAACACTGCCCTCCAGTGGTCATGGGAACTACCCAGCGCTCCTCTTGAGAACCACCTCTGGATTTGAACTGCCAAACCCATGGGCCACAGTCCCACACTCAACCACTTGAGTGTCTCAGCCCTCACCATGGTATTTTTAAGTGCCTCATGTGCATGGGGAAGTTGCCTATTGAGTAAGGAAGACCAAAGAAGACAGGATGTACTTGAATTGTGGTGCTGGCAGGGAATTTGGAAACTACCACGGACCACAGACAATCAAAAGAAGAATCAAATCATTCTTGAAGCTGTATGGAGCCACATTACTCCTTAGAAGGAAAAATGGTGTGAGCTTTCAACTCAAGTAGCTTGGACATGTTATTGGGAGAGACCAGTCCCTAAAAGACATTATGCTTCTTAAAGTGAAGGGGCAGCTAAATAGAAGACCTTCAACAGTTGCTTTGTCCCAGTGGTTGCAGGATAGTTTGGAATATGACAACAATGGTGAGGGTGCTGCCTAAGCGGCTTGTGTTTCATGCTGTGAGCACGGGTGTCCTGAGTGGCACAGAATAACAGATTGTGATTTGGTCTTGATTGATCTGTGTATTTGCAGATCTATTTGTTAATCTGTTTATATCATGCATTGGATCCCTAATTGTCCTTTTCTTTTTGTGGTCATACTCATAATTCCAGTTTTACATTTTGTCTTTTAATCTGTTTTGAGATAGGTTTGCTTTTTTTCTTTTATAAATGTGAGATTTGTTTGTGAGGTTTAAATCATGCTTCATTTTTCTGCAAAAAGCTAGACAGTGATGCCTGCATGTTTTGTTAAAGAGATGATCTCCTTTCTTGTGCATTTCAGGCTTGAGTCAAAGACCAGGTGTCCATAGGTGGGGATGGACTTCTGATTTCTCAATCTACTGTATTGGTTTTATGTGTCTATCATTTATCACCCAGTTAGAGTACAGGTTTTTGTGATTATTGGCTGTAGAGTAGGTTTTTAGAATGACTATTTTTGAGGGGCTTGTAATTTTGATACAGAAAAAAGTTATATACATAAACAACAATTTCACTCATTCAATTGTACCTTCAATAAATCTTTATTTTCTTCTAATTAGCAGATGCTGTAGAAAAAATGAAACTGATATGGACAGAGTGTCTTTCCTTAAAGAAGTTCAGAATTGATTACTAATATATAATGTTAAACAATTTCTTTTGCAGTTAGATATTATTAGAGAATAGTGGCCCAAGGAGTGAACACTTAGTAGGGTAAAGTAATAATATGGGGAAGAAATGGATTTGAAAGAACTACTGCCATCAGTATCATCTTTATTCCAAGGTCTAAAGCAAAGGAATTAGTATGACAAAGTTGATGATGTAGAAAGGGGTATTTCCTTTTAATTAGAAGTAACACTCTATAGCTTGACTCAATTTTTTTACCCTGGCAATGGTCATTTCCAAATATCTAGTATTTAGGCATATTTTCAGTTAACTCACATGATGAAAATATTGTTTTTTGAACAAAAAATGAAAATAAAAAGCAGAAAAACAGCAATATTGTTTAGTTATTTAAAGTGGGCCAAGGACATAATGATATAGATATATATACATACTCATAACACAAACAACAATAGTAATAGAAGCACACTGTTATAAAGTTGACTTTAATATACATCCACTAACTAGAGTACAGATGCTTCATTAAGTTTCCAAGTTTAGTGAAGTAAATGCAATAAAACAACTACATGCTTATTTTCATATACAAATATATGTGGTTAAATAAATAATTAGAAGACTTGAAATGATATGTGTGTGGATGATAGATAGATAGATAGATATAAAGTACTTGATGTTTGTTGTGTTAGAAATAAACAATTGATTGATGCTTTTCCTTCCATGGGTGGAGAGGATGAAACAATCTATGACAAACTTTTTGATTTTTCTTTTAAACTTGATTCTGAGAAAAGTGAAATCTCTGAATCTATAGATTTTCCCAAGAGAGTCTAGTAGTTCCCATAGGAATCAAATTACATCCTCAGCACATGCCTGAAAATAAAACTTCCTTGAAATCTGTGAAAGACAATTCCTTTATAGGGGAATTTTATCAAGTATAGGTTTTCTTTACTTATTGAATCTGAGCTCTATTTAATCAAGGCATGAGCTGACTGCTGAGTTCTTTTGTTTTTGTTGTTGCTTTAAGTCCTATAAGAAAAGGACGCAAATAAATAGGTTCCTGATTTTTAGTGCACTCCTCCATCGTTGGAGTTTGGGATTTCAAGTGAGTAGGAACAGAGTAATTCAAGTGGAAAGCTACAATAATATTCCATATAAAAGAAGCAATAGAAATAATAGCAATAATAGAAAGCTCTTTATTCCATAGAAATTCTTGGCTTGTGTTTTCAAGAAAAAAAGTTTTAAATATAGGTCTTTTTTTATCTTTGCTTTCAGAAATAGAAATCCCTTCTATATAAACCAAAGCAACTACCCAGAGCTTGATTCATATTGTATTAAATTATATTTCATTCCATGCTAAACGAAATTTTGTTTCCTTTCCCCTCCTCTAAATGTATAACGGCAGTCAATTTCAAGAATATCCAGAGTGAATTGATGGCTGAACCAGTCCTATGATGAAGATAGATTAGTTTTTAAGTTTTGAGTAATAATAAATTTGCAGGTTTAACTACCTGGACCAGTGGTACATAGCATCTTAGAGTTTGACAATCATACTTATGAAGTTAACGTAATATAAAATTGCCCAAGATATCTTTTTTAATAGTTCTAAAATTCTATCTATGCTAAAATAAAAGCCTACTGCACAGTTCATAGACATGATGATCAGTGGCATAGGTGACATTCTTCACAATGGGGCCACATTCTCATTATTTCACTTCCATTTACTACTCTCCCTGTCCCACCCCCTATACATTTCCAGCTATGGTTAAAACACACACATATATATACCACATACACCTATATATACAATATATACATATGTGTATATATGCCCACATATAAAATACATAAATACATGCTTAAACATTTGGGGAAAATAAACTGAGTGATGAAGAATTTTTCCAAAAGTTTTTTTAAAAAAATTTTAACTATTAATTGTCACACAAATCAATAGTTCAATCATACTAAAAAAGTCATGTATCATTTGCACAATTTTAGAACATTTCATTTTTTCTTGTACTCACTGTTATAAACTCCCTATTATCTCCCCAGTCATATCTCCCATGAGAAACCATCAAAACAATCACTGGTTTGTATAATTATACTTACACTGGGTTTCATATACAGAAAAACACACAAATTAATAAAAAACAAAAGCATATTGTAGTTTTTATGATTTAAAGACTATTATTCTCCCTGGTCCATGATCAGAGAGTAGTCAGAGGCTTAATCCCTGTGTGAATTCTGCAAATTAATTTTGGGCTTCCAGTGTCAGCCACAAACTTTTGCAAGCCAAGTCTTCACAACTAAGTTCTGATACCATTCTTTCATTTGGATTTGGATTCTATTATTTATAATCCCTGAATAATGCAGCCTAGTGTCTTTCTTTCATGTGGGATTAGTTGGCACCTCACTGTGATGGCTTTTTGTTTGTAGACAAACCTGTAAAGCCCCAGACACTGTTCTCTTGGATAGCCATGCACCATCGAGTTTCTTCAGCACACTTTGTTATGGGACCTGCATCTCCAAAGATCTCTTCATAAGGGTGAGCATCAAGCAGGTTCATATAAGAAACAATTGCTCTTAGATTGGAGCTAGAACTAAGTGTGAACTCCAAGTCCATTAATGTATCCATGATTTATGTAAGTCTCACATTCAAATTAGAGGCATAATTGTCACTTCCTGTTAGAGTAAGTTATCAATCATCTCCTTAGCACATAAGGTAATTCGACTGACAGTGTTATTTGTCTAGCTAATGGTAGAGAGTTAAAACACTGTTGTAGAAAGAAAGGTATACAAGTAGAGACTGACTACAAACTGCAATACATCAATTATTGACTTGTACCGATAAGCTCTTGAGGGACTGGACACTATTTACAGAAGCAATGGGGGTTTTGATGGAACCGTAAACTTTAAGTAACCTTGATTCACCAAAGTAGAACAATGTCTTCCGAATTAATAAATGCCATAATGAAGCCAGGTGAACATTGGAATAGTAAAACCGTGGTAGTTCAGGATACTGTTCAATGAGGGGTCCAAAGTAAGCGAATGATCTGCAGTTCTATCACCATGGGGCAGCAGTCATCTGGTTTTGGAACACTAGAGAGTCTCAACTTTAAAATCAAAGGTTACCGGTGAAGCCCTGGTTAAGTCTGTGCACTGGTTAGGGTTTTTACTTCAAGGCCTTTTGATGCTGTGCACCTTGAAAGAACAGACTCTACAGCACAGGGCCTGGGTCATCAAGGGATAGGTCACACCTATTCTAAAAGGTCCACTTTGGAGCCCAGTACTGGCTGTATTCTGCCCCTGAAGTCTCAGTAAGTATTGTTAAGCATTTTTTTTTCTCCAGTGGCAGTTGCTTCTCCTCATTTACTCACGAATAGAAATGTAATAACTTTCCTCAAGACCTGCATACTGACTGTCCCCTCCAGTCTTGAAGTTCCAGTCAGATCCATTTGTCGCTCCTGTCGAAGTCTCTGTGTGGTGTGACCTCAGCACCTCGCTGGATGACAGCAACTGAATGATCCTCCCTCCCCTCCTGCATCCTGAAAAACAGACCTCAGCTGAGGGGAGGTCCCCTCTCTTGAAGTGGTTTCCAAGGTGCAGATGGAAGCAAAGAAACATCTCTACTTTGTTGCCTGGGAGACAGAATTATAAGAGTGTCTGACCTGAGAGCAGAAATATGCCTTTTGTCTTAGATCTTATTCTCTTTGTAGTTAACTCATATGATATTGATCTTACTATGGCTGACTACTTTCACTTAGCATAATTGTCTCCAGTCCCTTCAGTATCATGAGGTGACTCATGGCATCAGCATCTTTTTATAGTTACACAGTAGCTCATTGTGTATATCTACACCTATTTCTTTATCCATTCAAAGATTCATGGGAATTTGAGAATTTCCAGCTTTTTTTTGCTACTGTGTATTCTGTTGCCATAAACATGGGGAGCTTTTGTCTGTTAGTTTTTTTTCTCTTTTTTTCTTTGAGAACATGCTCATCTGAGGTATTGCTGGGACATATATTTCTAGGCATAGTTATTTCAGATAGTGCATTGTCATTTTCCATACTGGTTGTAAAGGTTTCCAATCCAACCAGCAGCATATCTCCATGCCCTTTTCAGGATGCTTTGCTCTGTTTTTGTTTGTGTGTTTGTTTGTTTTCAATTTTGCTACCATGGTGAGTTTAAGATGGTATCTCATCATTGTTTTGATTCACATTTCCTGAATGGCACCTGACCTCCAGCATTTCCTCATGCATTTTTTTTGCTGTTTGAGTGGCTTCTTTGGTGAATTCTCTGTTCATGTCTTTTGTTCATCTTTTATTTGGGTTGTTTATTTCTTGTGATGTTGCAAAAGTCAATATATTTTAATGAATAGTCCTTTGCCATTTGTGTCAGTGCAAAATATTTTGTTTTCCATTCTGTGTATTCTCATCTTACTTTTTTGATGAATTTTTTAAAGGTCCTTATGCATCTGTTTTAATAGGTCCCAGTTATCTTTTTTGTCTTTCACTGTGTATGCTCGATATATAATGTTTGATAGTCTGTTTATTCCCTACAATAAGGACCATACATTTTTCCTGATTTTCTTGTTTGATGACCTTTATAGATTTGCAGTTTATATTAAGGTCTTTAGTCCCTCTTGACTGCATTTGGTTCCTGAGATGTGGTGTGATTCCTTCTTCTGCAGATATAGGTCCAGCACTAATTATTGAAGGGGATGTCTCTTTTCCACATAATACTTTGGTCTTTTTAAAAAATCAATCATTTGTAGGTAGATGCTTTCCCTTCTGATTTTTCCATCCTGTTCCACTATTCTATGGGTCTGTACCAGTTACAGGTTGTTTTGACTCCTGTGACTGTGTAGTAAATTTTGAGGTTCAAATAGAGCAAGGACTCCTGTGTTATTCTTCTTTTGAAGTTCTTTGCTCATCTGTGTTTCTAATCACAATCCCGTACAGTAGTACTTGTTGTTCAAGTTATGACTCATGAAAACAATTAGTCTGTTAGTCCAGTTTCTTCTCTGAGTCATAAGTTTCCATCTTTTTTACAATAGCTAGATTAAAAACCATTAGGTGCATCAGAGATGGCTGCTTCTAAGTTTGGATCAATTAGAGGCACCACCCATTGTACTTGGAGGTAGATTAGAAACTAAGAAGTGCATTGTGGCAACTGACTATGTTGTGCCACAAGACCGACCACAGTCCTAACCCTCAAACTAAGAGATTGAATCTTAGTTTATGACCGCTTAATTAGTATCAGCATCTGCAACCCCCTGACTTCCCTTTAGATAGTTTTGCTTTGGGTATATACATATATTTGGTTTTGGGGGCATCGCTGCCCTCTGGTGGCGTGAGTAGGAGGCCGAACCTTGCTGCTGGATTTGAACCTCCAACCCAGTGGGCCGCAGTCCCGTGTACAACCACTACCCCACCAGGGCTCAGCCACAATATATATCCTAATGAAGAAAATATAAGAGTAATTTGCATATATATTCAGAATTTGATCTACTGATAGAGAAAGACTACTGTTGACCATTTGCTTTCATATATGAACAATATGTGTGGTTAAATTTATTTTAAAAGATAATAGCTTTTCACAAGAAAGATATTAAATCTAAAAAATAAAACAGACGAAATCTGTTTACAGATATAAATGCCAAGAAACTATCATCAAGTGTGATTCTTCCCATTTATATAATCTCTGATTGAGCTTATTTTATTGTATTTCATCTATACTAAGCTATAAACTATAATGTGTACAATTATTTTATCATTTATCATTGTATTTTAAATCACCCAATTAAATGATCTCTAGAAATGTTCTTACTTGCTGTATACAAATGGTCACACTAACTTTTCAGCTGTGCTGGCTTTCCATGATTGTTTCTGACTTCAACTTCTCTACCAATTTTAGTAGCATAAATTAAATATTTTAATTTGAATATCTTATTTTCTGAGCACTTGTAATATTGTGTTGTTGTTCCTCTTTGAGAAAATAAGAAGTCACAGCAATTCTTATGATAATAGATATTGTCTATTTGTCTGACAACTATTAAATGTTGCTCCATCTGGTCTCTTGTAATGCCTTCATTGTACTGAATAATTTTTCATACAGTAGCAAATCATAACATAGTACTTAAAGACATTTAAATTACTATTAAGAAGATCCAGAGGAATGCAGGAGTTTAAGCAGCTGAATGTTCTCCTACTCTCACAGAACACTGAATAAACACACACACACACACACACACACACACACACACCACGCACAGAAATAGAAGGTGACAGACCCCACATTTTCAGAACTCTTAAAACCAAAGACCACAATAGCTAAGTAGAAGTCAAATCAAAGCAAGGTAAAATAGGACAAATGGAAAAACCTCAGTTTTCTCCCTACCTGCATGAGGACCCATCTAACTGAGCAAGACCATTGTCAAGTGGTGGTGAATCCGGCTCCCCAGGACCCTGGGAATTCTCTTTAAGCAGAGCAGAGCAAGCTCAATTAGAATAACATTCCATGTGACTTTTCTAACATGCCTGGGGGTGCTTGAAGAATTGCAGCAAAAAGGTCTTTACGTTTGATTAGTCACAGAGAGTAGGCAGGGAGGAGGACAAAATAATGCTGGATGGCTGTAACCAACTAGAGATTTCTTGGGCTATAAAAGCATGGCATGCAATGGTTGGTGTGAAATATAAAATAATAATAATTTATCAAGAGGTCCCGTGGGGATGGTGGTGGGGAAAGAGCTGAAAACAAAGGTTCACTATCAAGTAAATATCTAGAAAAGAATGAGGACAATATATGTACATATATGCTTCATACAATTGGTGTATGGATTGTTATAAGTGTTGTAAGAGCCCTCAATAAAATGATTTTTAAAATGGCATAAGTAAATTGAAAACTTGAAGAAGTTGCCAGAAAGAGTGTTTTTGCACAAAGTGATGCTTTTACAGTCATTATGCATAGAGGAAAACAGAATCAGCAACATACATGCCCAAAGCAAGATGTATAATCACAGATAACCTTTGACAATTGTGAACTTCTCCTTTGGACGGGTCACTAGGATCGGGGCAAGCCAGTCAATGTGTTAACTGGGAGGTTTGGGAACCAAGGAAATTTCAAACACTGAGAGATGTTATTTTGTTTTGCTCCCTTTACCCCTGGCATGCAAAGATCTCCATTTTCAAAATAATAGCTTAAACTAATTACAGAGATTTTTGTTGACACACATTCAGGAAGGCGATCTTTCCAAAGATAGGAAGTCACTGAACATATGAGCCAGTACAGATTTAAGCAGTTAAAGACAGTCTCTGTGCACTCTGAGGAAGGCAAAGAGTGATTTTCCGTGGCCACTGTGTTACACTGATCAGAAGAATCATTTCCATAAAGAGTCAAAAGACATGCCAAGAAAAAGTAAAAGATATCCAGCAAACAAACAAACAAACAAAACACCAGAAACCTTCCCTTTGTAAAACCAGTTAACAGCTGACCAGACTTAGAGATCCTTGAGCTCCCAAGGAGTCTGTCTGACTTGGCTTGATGGCAATTGGTTTGTTATGTTATCCGCTTATTTATACCCTGGAGCATTTTCTTATTTTTCATACTACTTTGCTTTTATAAGTTTTATTCTACATAAAGTTCAGACTTGATTTATCAATTATTACAATAGGAGTAAAAAGTACTTATTGGGACTTTGATTAATTAAATATTGAATTTGTAGATCAAATCGGTGCAAAATGATATTTTGCATCTCTCAAACAAAAGTTGTATTTTTAGGTTTCCTCGCCAATGTTCTCAAACTTCAGTATTTTAATCTTGCACATATTCAATTACATTTCTCGTCTGAATTGGGTTTTCATTAGTCTGATGTCATTTTCTATTGTGGTTTTCTGTTTTAAAATTTCAAGTTCCAGTTGTTTGTAATATATTAATGAAAGTGGCATATTGCTACCTCTATTGTATAATCCTGATAACCTATTAGGATATTGGTAGGTAGTGTGATACACTTAAGGTTTTGTTTGTCTTTTACAATTTTTAGATGTTCTTTGAGGTTTTAAAGGTGGAAAATTTATCATTACCTTTTTTGATTAACACTAAATAAAACAGTAAATGATGGAAAGTGACATGAAAAACAAGTACAGAGAACAAATTTCAAAATGGCATCTGAAAACCTAACAGTATAAAAATTGAAGTAATGTTGCCAGAGTTTGCATTCTCATCACAAGGCATGGATTATTAGATTTGAATCCAAAAGCAGAGTGCTCTTGTGTTCTCACTCTACATACAAAGCTTAAATTAGAAAAATATAACCAATGGAATATAAAAATATTCTATACAAAGTGCTACCATATAAAAACTAGAGTAGGTATATTTGGTAGTTGCATAATTTCATGTCAACTTGAAGCTATATAAAAGTGTAGCAGTGGAATTTAGCCTGTCATTCAGTCGCATCACAGCTGGATGGTGACTCTCGGTGGATGTGCCTTTAAAGAAGGGTCCAGGGAAGCCCCTCTCTCTCTGCCTTCACTGTCCTGCTGGTGGAATCTGGTTGCTGCCAGAGCCCTGAAGAGGCATTCTCTATGGAGATCCACAGGACTATGCACCCACCAACTGGTGCTGGTGATATTCCTAAATTCTCCATCATTCTGTGTAGCTGTGTGAGTGTGAAGAGGAGCTTATGACTGGTATCAGACTTATGGACTTGACGTGGGCTAGGATGTCTTTCTGAAACACAGTAACTTATTGAT